>JAHPZR010024275.1:0-13260 GCA_019787425.1 Platygyra sinensis | reverse complement strand
TTAATGCTGCCTTATTACATCTTTGACGAGCAATTTGATTGGCAGCTTAAAGTGACAAGCAGTGAGATTGGGCGATTTTTCCCGCCTTCAATAATCCTTGCATCTCATTCGCTCTTTAAAGTTTGAACCCAGTCCTAAGCGCGTATCTCTAATATATCAGGAACCTGGGACCTTTTCATTTGTGAAGAAATGGCGGACGATGGTGTTATTCCATCTTCTCTTTGCCGCTGTTCCGATCGTAAAGCCGTCCATGTGCATTGTTTCTGTGGAGTTTGTAATGGTAAAGCTGTGAATTATCGGACGCAAATATCGCATCTCACGTCGAGTGCATTTTATGGCACAGAAAGAACCGAAGAGCAGCTCGAAAGTGAACTTGCAGAAGGTACTGGTACTGGCAGAGATCTACTTGAAGGTAAGTTGGAGCAGTAATAATTACGAGTGATTCTACTTTATAACAAGCTTGAAAGGTTTTGTAAATAAACAGCCATTGATAAATTTCTGGCTTAAACTAAGGCAACAGTATGTTAAATAACCTCATAATAATAATGTTTAATTGCAGGAATTGGAAATTAAAACCAACCAAATATTTGAGCTTGTAGGAAGTAGTTGATTTGTAAATGTAAGCTTCGAGGGTTCGGTTGGATTGAAGGCTACACTCTTATTTATTTCAGGAAGATCTACTGATGAAGGCATGACCCTAGAGATTTTTTGGGAGCGATTGCAGAATACCCCGACCCAGCCATTGCATGCGTCGGTGTCCTTTGAAGAACGAGATGCTATTCTTATTCAGTGAGATGCAAATAAGTGGCGGGTTATTCTGCAATTTAGCCAGTTTTTGGCCCTTTTGTAGCCCTAGCTTTGCTTAAATGGCTTTCAACATGTACAGTACATGTAGCTAATAGGCCATATTCGTATTCTCGGTATTGGACTGGAACTAGCTTGCAATGGAGGCTCATGCGGGAGAATATCATTAAAAAGAGTTGAATGTAATTTGTATTTGAAAAGACTCCCCCGCATCAGCCTCACTTGCAAGCTAGTTCCAGTCCGATACCGGGAATACGAATATGGCCTATTTGTTTAGAAGAGGGTTAAGTTGATTCTAGTTCTTAAAGGAGGATAAAGTTAATAGTGGCAGAGGGCTCAAATGAGAAATTTACATTTTTATTTTCATTGTTCTCTTGAAGCTGATGGTCTTTGTGTTCAAGGATCCATTGAAGATGAATATGGGACATTTGAATTTGAATTTAATGAAGTCTCTCATGCTGAGAACAATTTAAATGCTTCTGGTAACTTGTATGAAAGAGAGCCATCTGGCCCAGCAAATGCAGAGAAGGAAAATGTACTTGACAAGATGGCTGAAGCTATTGTAAAATGTATCTTTGAGTCGCTTGACATCATACAGGAGACTGGAGCATCACTAAACACATTTCAAGATCTGCTTGTGTTTGCTCGCCATATGTATTGCAGAGGTCGTGGGCTAGAGGATGAAGATGAATCAATCAAAGCAGTGTGGCCACGTGACTGGGAAACTGCAAAGCATTATCTGGTGAAGTTAGGCTATCAGGATGCAAAAGAATATTTCATCTGTTTAGACGAATCCCACAAGCGTCACTGGGATATCATGGACAAGAAAACTGACACTTGTCGCCATTGTGGCCAACCAGGAAAACTAAAATATTATTATCTGGGACTTAAAGGAAAAGTTAAACAATGGGCATCAAGTCCAGAAATGTGCCGCAAAATGACTGGTCACTGGCGGGAAAAGGAACACTGGTTGGGAAGAGAAAGAGGATGGCCAATAAAAAGAGAAATCTGGGATGGCGACCGTTTCTGTGAGCTTTCATGGTTTTGGGACCCAAATGTCGTGTGGTGTTTGCCAGCCAGGTGCAAAACAAAGAATTGCAGCAATGTCATTTCTGGGAAAACCATTGAAAGCTTGCCTGAGTCACCAGCTGCGGAGGGATTGAAAGAGGTTTTTTGCCAGCATTGTCACTCAAAGTTTTTACATGAGCCAAAATATACAAGAGGGGATCCAAGGAATCTTGCTTTTATAGGTAAAATTTATGTGCAATCCCCTGTTTTAGTTGTTGTTGTTGTTGTTGTTTGTTACTGTGATTATATGTTTGTATACAGGACTTGCATTTATTAGCCTGTTAATTCAACAGAAGCATTTAACTGCAAAAGCAGGCTTATTTCTCTGGCGTCAATTTTAAAAGAACTTATAGTTATAATAAATCTGATATTTAAATGTAACTTTGTTTTGATTTATTGCAAACAGTTTGGTGATTAAAATACTTTCAAAATAAAATGTTCATTGATTTTAGTTGAAATTATTTCATTGCAGCACACTGGGATGGCTTTCAACCTTTTGGAAACAAAAAGAGGAGCACAGGAGCCATTGAAGTTTCTGTTGCAACCATCTCCAAAGAGGACAGGCTCTGTACTGAAGAAATTTATACTGTTGGGTTTGTTCCTTCATATGACCTTCCAGATGCAAGACCTAACAGCATCGATCCTTTTTTAGAACCACTGGTGCGAGACCTGGAGGAAGGCTTTATTGAAGGTATTAAAAAGGCACTGTTACACTGTATCGTGACAACATCACACTAGACACCTGCAATAATTTTAAAAGTAACAATAAATGCCCTGCTTACACCTCTGATCCTCTCACTGCAGAAGTAAAACCAAGTTAGTTTGTGGTAGTAGATATATTATTAGTCAAGTCTTAGTATTTATCAGGACCATAATGTCATAATTTTGGCAATGCAAAACTTAATACTACATGCGTACTAGTGGAAATAGGTATTAAGCGTGGTATTCACACAGTTATCCTCAATAAAATAATTATTGCCCAGTACGTAACTTTTTTGACAATGGTACATCTGAACTGGATTTTCATAGGGCTGGTTGTATCACAACAAATTTATTTAATACTGGGAGAGTGAGATAGGGGGTGATGCTAAATGTACATGTACATATCGTCTTTTATTAAATTTCTATGTGCATTGTCCAATTACCTGCAGAAGGTATCTGAATGAGTTACTTTGTTTAAGATGGATTCCGCTCAACATTCAAGCAATAAGTGCAAAAATTAATTGCCAACAAAAAACTCAACACATATTAAATGTGAAACATCTAACCGTAGTTAATATCTCCAAGTAACTCTGTGATAAAATTCTCAAGCATTTTCATAAAAAATCAATGTGAAGCCTTGTAAAAGTTTCAAAAACAGGCACCATTTTGTTTTGAACATACACAAAGTGCCTTTTTCAATTAAAACATACCGGTAGGTAACTTCAAGTTTGATTTTCTCATGCGGGGTCAACTTGTAAGCTGAAGTATCGCTAATTTCTCTTTAACCCCATTCAAAACGATACAGTAACTTCTACGAGTATTTGTGTGATAACTTTATATTTGCACTTGATGCTTGAACATCCAGTGGAATTCATCTTAAGTTCTTACTCATTGTTGTCTCTCATGCTTTTTCAGGGTATTTAGTAAACTACAAGGGGACCTTACACTGCTTCCCTGCTGGTGAAACAATAATCAGACTTTTATTACTTCTATGGACTGGTGACCATGCTGCCCAGTGCGAGATCTGTAAAGGCAAAGGTGCAGGTGGAAAGAAGGGTTGCAGAAGATGTCATTTGAAAGGTATGCTTTTGCATCATAATTAATGGTAAAGTATTTCTGTCTTTATTATAGCAGTATACTTCAATTGCTGCTTGGAGAATATGAAGATGAGTGTCATGTATGTACCATATTTTTTCGGTTATAATATAAGGCGCAGCGTTTTTTGAAGAAAATGTGTCAGTGAATCATAATCAATTGCATGTAGGCTGTCATCATGAGCATACTTAAATATCTGCAAGGTAAATATTATTTTGTTTTTATGGCTGTTGCCGCCCGTACGGTTTACTATGGAGCGTCTCCTACACTTTTTCCGTGACGCCACAGGGAGCACACAATCTTGCTGACTAGGGGATAGAGTAAATAAAGGAACGAAAAGAATGAATAGTTTACCTTCGTCTCATGTTGTCATCTCTTAGCTCACGAGATTTTACTGGGAAAACCGCTGCTTACAAATCCTGCAAAACACTGTAGCGCTAAACTCGTACCTAGGCCTTTCCGCGCTCAGGCAAAAAATGTTTTGGTTTGTATAAAATTTGACTGTCAAATTTATAAAAACCAAAATTTTTTTAGCCTGAGCGCGGAAAGGGAACGAGATCATTTGTTCTTTGGTGACAGGGGATATTGCCAAATTATTTTCAGGGACCGAGGGAACTCCTGATTAGTTTATTGGGATCAAAGGAACACTAATCTACTTTCAATTACAATTTTTCGAAACTTTTCTAGCTCCACAATTGTCGTCAAAATAACCTAGGTGTGTCATAGTTCTCCCTTCACTTCAGTCTCATTTTGGGAATGTTTGTTTCTGCTATATGGCAAAAGTCAAGATGATCAGTGTTACAGCTGATCATGACCGGCATAGCTCGAGTGATCGAAGCAATCACAGTTGTACCAATTATTTACAATTGGCAGGAAAGCCTTTGGAGAGACGATGTTTGGAGCCGGATACGCGTATTCAGGTACCACAGCTGTGACAAAAGGCCTCGAGGAACTGTTTCAGTCTGTTGTTACGGAAGAAGAACGAAGAAATCCTGTAGTCACTGCCTCGCCACCAAAATTAGTATTAGAAGTCTTTAAACGCTTACTGTCGAGAACACATTTTCAGAAATCATGAGAATGGATGCCACTGACGTGCCCCTGCCGCTTGAACCGATTCCAGATTCAAGTAAAATCAAGGCGAACGATCGACGAGGTAATCATGGTTTTATACCCTTTTTTGCTTTCGTCGCAGCTGCCAAGTCCACTACCCACACAGGTTTTCACCACAACACATTACAAGGATTTACCTCAGTTACCCTTTCCAAAAGGCGCACAAACTATCGAAAAGCACGTGAATGAAATGAGGAACTGGAGAGCAATGTATGGTCAGTGTGTCCCTCATAAAACAGTGCAAAACATGATAACAAATGACAATCCAGTAACCCTGCACATAAATTAACCCGTATGCAGCCAACTCTCCGACTGTACAGACTCAAAAGCCCATAACTAGAAGTGATGGGCTCCTGACAGACCGTGCTCTAGTATAGATTTCACCATGCATACTGAGTAAAGCAGCAGCGCTTCCAGTGCCACACAGGGAAACAACAGAGACTTCGTACAAACTAAGCCAGATTGTGCGTGCTAACTTGAAGTTGATCCCAGTGCCGGATTTTCATCCTTATCACATACGGAGCAAAATTACTGAATGCTGATTGGTTGAGACCGAGGGCATTTTTTCTTAATTTTTGTAATTGCCCCGGGCAAAATTACTTGATGCTGATTGGCTGAGCACGCCTGCATTGAGTTGGTTTCCCGCTTCAAACGGATTTTGAAAAGAAATTTCAGAAACGCATCGCTTCTGAGTTTGATCTAAACACGGTTATTTCATCTTAACGTGAAAGAGAATCAACATGCAACAAAGCGCAGTCTTTTGGTGGAAAAGCAAAAGGATTTTTCCGACGAAAAATGCATTGATTCGCAGCCTGAAAAACGTTTGAGTGGAGACGGCTGGTGTTGCACGAAACATAGAATTACAGAACTTCATGGCCGCCAAACTGAAAGTTAACTATTTCTTCGTTTTGCTTCGGGTCGCCTTATTAGTATTACAGCTCACTTTATCGGCGTAAAAACAGCGTAAATTTTGTTGGTACGTGAAGTTTTCACAGTGGAAAGGACAGCCGGTTTTGGATTCAAGAAGTCATTAGAGCTCGTTTGGACACTTGTTTACGTCTATCATCGATTGAAGAACAAGTAGTTTCACGCCGTTGCAAGCTTCGCAAAACAGGTGAATAAAATTAGATTGCTTATAGTTTTGTTTGTAAAGAAATGGCTTTGAGTGAATTGAACCAAGTTGCTGTGTTTTGCTTACTATTATAGTAGGCTTTCCCCGTGTTACACTGGAAAAAATCCCAAATTTCCAAGTATGATCAAACTTGTATTTGCATTGGATTTCAAATTATCCAAGTTAACTTAATAACCAAGTTTGGTGTTAAGCTGGATTTTTTACGGATATTTTAAGCAAGGGAAAATAAACAAACACAATCCAAGTTAGTATATGACTAAATCATAGTTTAACTTGTTTTTTCTAACCCCCAAACTAGTTTTTCAACCAAATCAAGTTTGGTTTTCATGGAAGTAAAATTGTTAACCAAACTTGTGTTTTGATTATCCAGCTAAGTTTGTAATACAAATTTGGGTTGTTCCACAACCAAACCTGGCATTTCCCCGCACAAACTTCATTAGTTGGGTTTTAGACAAACCAAACTTGGATGGATTTTAAACCAAATTTGTTTTTTTTAGCTGGTAACATCATTTGCAAAATAAACATGGAGATTTTAAAATCCAAACCATTTTGTTGTACTTGTTACTTCCTTTTCTCATAAAACAAGTTAAAGTCTCCTTTAAAACAAAAACATTGAAACCTTTATACTGCCATTTAATACACATAGAATGACATTATGTACAAGAAGATGACAACTGAAATCGAGTAAATCGTCAAGGGCTTTAAATATGTTGGCCCGTCATTTATATCTAGGCCCCCTCCGAGGGAAACCACATCTGGGCTACCCAGCTTTCCCCCAGTGTTATCGTTCTTGTAGAAAACCGCTTGGCGGATCGGAATAAAAATCTATGATTGTGTTTATAGTATTATTACTAGAATGGGAAGTTAAGGTCAGACAAGCTGGCAGTCTATGCTCGTACAACACACTGACAGACGAAATGTGCCGCGACAAATTCATCTTTGGGCTTTAAAGCCCAATGACGGCCGAACTACCAAAAACACATTTAAATTCAGATGGAGTGCCCAATTCATACAAGACATAGTGCCTGAGTCCAAGACCTTAAAGTTGGCTCAGAAAGCCAGAAAACTCCTCTTAGATGTCACAAAAGGAATGGAGGAACAAGTAATACATTAACTGTATATTACAATAGTTACTGTTTCACCCAATGCAATCTTGGTTGCAAATGCAGGGCCAGAAGTTTCCATTCACTTTGTGGTTTACAAGTATTTTTTTTCTAAAAGCATTATTTTGATGTTGTCCCACATGTACTGCAAAAAACTTGCACTTAAATAATAATATGTCAAGTCTAGGCATGCTTGTTATTTTGTCTATTTTTAGACCACTTCCACGAGATTGGATAAAAGTCACTGTTCACATTTATTTTTGCCAAGTCATTTCTCTTTCCATACACTTCCTTGCCATTCTCCTGTGGCAATGTACAGTATGCTAGTAAAGTTAATATTTTCCATTCGACTTGAGTGGCTTTCCCTTATCCACAACTTGTTTTCATTCCAGTTTCGACGCTTAATATAAAAGTAACCTTTCACTAAGTTTTCAGCAAATAACACACGCCTTACTTCCGCATGCCAAATTTCATCATTGTTTCCTTTAACCAAAATCATGTCCCTTATCTGAGGATGAACAGGAACAATGACAGGAGGCAGAGGAACAGTTTTCCTGTATGGATCCACAACAGCAAAACTGCCATTAACATCAGGAAAAAGCATTATTTCTCTTTGCAAATCTTTAAGACCAAGACATGTGCCACTCTCGAAGGGTTTGACATAAGGTGTGTCACTTAATGGATGATGCATAATACCACCTGCAGGATTCCACACAAGTTGATAGGTGTCTCCAATTATAACTGGCTGAGGTGTCTCGTTCACATTCAACAGGAAGAAATGATTAATGCGAAAATAAATCTCAGTGTTTTGTTGTTTGGCAACCACAACATCACCAGTTCGGTACAGCTTTCCACCCTCTGCAATTCTTTGCATAGGAAGATATGCACTACGATAAGAATGGGCGGCATCACCAATGACGCAGGGTTCCAACTCTGAGAAGTGATCTCTAATAGATGCCATTTCTGCACGAAGAAGGACATGTGGCTGTCCAGATCCAATAAGAACACCTTGATTGACCCTTGTGGCATCAGGGCTGTTCTGACATAATTTAACCAAGTACTTTGCCCCCTCAAGGGAAGATGCTGTGACCTGCAAAACAAGATTGAAATAAATCCATTCAGCTTCTTCGACGTCTCATTTCAAATTGTGCAGATGTGATGCTTCTATAAGAGGTGCTTGATACATGTAGTATTGCACAACACTACAAAGACAAGTCAACATTCTTCAAACTAATAAGTTAAATTGGCCTGCTTTTGTAAATTTAAAAGTGAAATTTCTTCTTACTTTTTATCCATTCTGTTAAAAACACAAGCAAACTAAACAAAGCATTTGTGTCCAGCAATTCGATACCATAGGTCAATCTGCAATTTAGCAGCTTTTAGTGAATCATTGTTAATGATCAATAGTTGAATGTACTTTTTAAGGAATGGACAATGTTTGCCTGCGTCCATCCAATTCGGGATACACGCGGATAGTTGGGAGAGCATGAAGGTAGTGTAAGAGATGCTCTAGCTACGTAAGTGCTCTCCCAGCTATCTAAGTGCACCTCGAATTGGATGGATGCACACTAGACATTGTCCATTGCTTTTATAACATAGCAAGACATTTTTCAAGCTGAAAAGTCGCTTTTTCTGCACTGATCAAATTGCAAGTTCTGCATGTGCATGTGCACATGTTGTTTTCACTGGCAGCACTTTCACTTTGTTGATCTTTCGACGCTTCCGATGTTTCTGCAACCATTTCAGACACGTTTTCGAAATCTTCATGATCAAAGTCATCAAGAAACCCTAACTCAAATGTTGGATAAAACTAGCCATAAGTAACAGCTAAAGTTAAGTTCTACTTGAAAAAAGTTGCGAGTTGGCAATAAATTCTACAGACAATGACGTCAGCCCGAACCTTCTCTATGAACGATCCAATTCTTTTTCATAAAAAAAATTAGCCAATCAGAGCGCACGCTAGCATATAGCTATGTTATAAATGAGAATGATTTTGATTTAGATTTAGATTTAATCAAGTTTCAGATAAAAACAATTTAAAAACTGCTCAATCTGAGGTAGGCTTAAAACAGAGTACTGGACTCCTTAAAAATAAGCCACCTATTATTACATCATATATTTTACTTTCTTCAGGAATTAAATATTTTGGAGCATACATGTAAGGACAGCTCTCTTCACAGTGTCAGGGCATGAACATGTAGGTTAGTGAATTCAGTACCAACCAAATAGTTGCTTATAGTCAAAAACATTGATGTTACTAGATTACATGTATCATGAGCCTAAACAAAAAAATTAAGTAATGAAACAAAAAGTAAGAAGTATATACAATGTATATATGAGTTGTAGATAGACAGATACAGAAAGACCCATACTGTGCACTACAGTACAGTAAGTTACCTTTTCCCTGTTGAATTTGGGTGACCTTGACGGCCTTCCTGCATCTAGATGTCCAGCTGATTGTTGAAACTTCAGGAATTCTCTTTGAGACTCTTTCCTTGCAAATGTTTTTTCCAAGTACTTTCTGTTGCTAGATTGCTGCACATAACGAGAAACAGCTCTCTCAAATTGTGTGCACCAGTAATTGTCTGGAGCAGAGAACCTAGAGATGTCCTCATGAAAGTGAATGAGATTGTGTAAATTAACCACACAGGCTTGGGTACCATAATGCTCTTCCATAAGAATACAGTATCGCCATGAGAGACATTTAAATTTCTGTATCATATCCTCTGTCCAGCCATCTCGACCAGCATTGAAAACAAATTCAACTAATCTAGGAACTGGAGCCCAAACTGTGTATTCATCTTCAGAGAGAAGCCCACTCAACACAAACTCTGAGGCAGGGAAAGCAAGTTTTTGGTACTCTTCTGCCTTCCAATATCCAATACCTTCCAAATCATTTGGGAGTCTTGAGGATTTATAATCAGTTGTCCATGGCATTTGCTTCAATTTGCAAGCAAGTTCCCTCTCATCCATAACTTCTCCAGACAGTAATTTTGAGAAGTGATTCTTCACCACATTCAGGGGTAATAAATGCATTGCATCAAACACAGTGTCATTCAGGATGTCGAACTGGTACAAAGGATTCAGACGATGAAGCAGACTCAGGCCATTGAATCCAAACTCTCTACTTCTATCTTGGAAGTATGTTTGCCTCTCTTCTTGTTCAATTTCGGCCATAATTTCCACTTCCTCCTCAAGTACTCTTTTTCGCCAAGGATAGCGAAAATGTTCCCGGAAACCAGGGTAGTAATAATGGCGTTGCTCATTTAACCAGGTTCCTACAACATGGCAAAGAAACATACTATGATTCCCTTAGCTTGGGATTTAGTCAAGTCAACCTTTTTAAAACAGATACAAAAATTAATGTACTTTGCCTAGAAGTTAGCCATGCAAGCAATGGTGTCACGTCCCATTGAAAACATGGTGGTGTGTGTTCTGTCCCTTTTTAATTTGTTTCACAGCCATAAAAACAAAATAATATTTACCTTGCAGATATTTAAGTATGCTCATGATGACAGCCTACATGCAATTGATTATGATTCACTGACACATTTTCTTCAAAAAACGCTGCGCCTTATATTATAACCGAAAAAATATGGTACATACATGACACTCATCTTCATATTCTCCAAGCAGCAATTGAAGTATACTGCTATAATAAAGACAGAAATACTTTACCATTAATTATGATGCAAAAGCATACCTTTCAAATGACATCTTCTGCAACCCTTCTTTCCACCTGCACCTTTGCCTTTACAGATCTCGCACTGGGCAGCATGGTCACCAGTCCATAGAAGTAATAAAAGTCTGATTATTGTTTCACCAGCAGGGAAGCAGTGTAAGGTCCCCTTGTAGTTTACTAAATACCCTGAAAAAGCATGAGAGACAACAATGAGTAAGAACTTAAGATGAATTCCACTGGATGTTCAAGCATCAAGTGCAAATATAAAGTTATCACACAAATACTCGTAGAAGTTACTGTATCGTTTTGAATGGGGTTAAAGAGAAATTAGCGATACTTCAGCTTACAAGTTGACCCCGCATGAGAAAATCAAACTTGAAGTTACCTACCGGTATGTTTTAATTGAAAAAGGCACTTTGTGTATGTTCAAAACAAAATGGTGCCTGTTTTTGAAACTTTTACAAGGCTTCACATTGATTTTTTATGAAAATGCTTGAGAATTTTATCACAGAGTTACTTGGAGATATTAACTACGGTTAGATGTTTCACATTTAATATGTGTTGAGTTTTTTGTTGGCAATTAATTTTTGCACTTATTGCTTGAATGTTGAGCGGAATCCATCTTAAACAAAGTAACTCATTCAGATACCTTCTGCAGGTAATTGGACAATGCACATAGAAATTTAATAAAAGACGATATGTACATGTACATTTAGCATCACCCCCTATCTCACTCTCCCAGTATTAAATAAATTTGTTGTGATACAACCAGCCCTATGAAAATCCAGTTCAGATGTACCATTGTCAAAAAAGTTACGTACTGGGCAATAATTATTTTATTGAGGATAACTGTGTGAATACCACGCTTAATACCTATTTCCACTAGTACGCATGTAGTATTAAGTTTTGCATTGCCAAAATTATGACATTATGGTCCTGATAAATACTAAGACTTGACTAATAATATATCTACTACCACAAACTAACTTGGTTTTACTTCTGCAGTGAGAGGATCAGAGGTGTAAGCAGGGCATTTATTGTTACTTTTAAAATTATTGCAGGTGTCTAGTGTGATGTTGTCACGATACAGTGTAACAGTGCCTTTTTAATACCTTCAATAAAGCCTTCCTCCAGGTCTCGCACCAGTGGTTCTAAAAAAGGATCGATGCTGTTAGGTCTTGCATCTGGAAGGTCATATGAAGGAACAAACCCAACAGTATAAATTTCTTCAGTACAGAGCCTGTCCTCTTTGGAGATGGTTGCAACAGAAACTTCAATGGCTCCTGTGCTCCTCTTTTTGTTTCCAAAAGGTTGAAAGCCATCCCAGTGTGCTGCAATGAAATAATTTCAACTAAAATCAATGAACATTTTATTTTGAAAGTATTTTAATCACCAAACTGTTTGCAATAAATCAAAACAAAGTTACATTTAAATATCAGATTTATTATAACTATAAGTTCTTTTAAAATTGACGCCAGAGAAATAAGCCTGCTTTTGCAGTTAAATGCTTCTGTTGAATTAACAGGCTAATAAATGCAAGTCCTGTATACAAACATATAATCACAGTAACAAACAACAACAACAACAACAACTAAAACAGGGGATTGCACATAAATTTTACCTATAAAAGCAAGATTCCTTGGATCCCCTCTTGTATATTTTGGCTCATGTAAAAACTTTGAGTGACAATGCTGGCAAAAAACCTCTTTCAATCCCTCCGCAGCTGGTGACTCAGGCAAGCTTTCAATGGTTTTCCCAGAAATGACATTGCTGCAATTCTTTGTTTTGCACCTGGCTGGCAAACACCACACGACATTTGGGTCCCAAAACCATGAAAGCTCACAGAAACGGTCGCCATCCCAGATTTCTCTTTTTATTGGCCATCCTCTTTCTCTTCCCAACCAGTGTTCCTTTTCCCGCCAGTGACCAGTCATTTTGCGGCACATTTCTGGACTTGATGCCCATTGTTTAACTTTTCCTTTAAGTCCCAGATAATAATATTTTAGTTTTCCTGGTTGGCCACAATGGCGACAAGTGTCAGTTTTCTTGTCCATGATATCCCAGTGACGCTTGTGGGATTCGTCTAAACAGATGAAATATTCTTTTGCATCCTGATAGCCTAACTTCACCAGATAATGCTTTGCAGTTTCCCAGTCACGTGGCCACACTGCTTTGATTGATTCATCTTCATCCTCTAGCCCACGACCTCTGCAATACATATGGCGAGCAAACACAAGCAGATCTTGAAATGTGTTTAGTGATGCTCCAGTCTCCTGTATGATGTCAAGCGACTCAAAGATACATTTTACAATAGCTTCAGCCATCTTGTCAAGTACATTTTCCTTCTCTGCATTTGCTGGGCCAGATGGCTCTCTTTCATACAAGTTACCAGAAGCATTTAAATTGTTCTCAGCATGAGAGACTTCATTAAATTCAAATTCAAATGTCCCATATTCATCTTCAATGGATCCTTGAACACAAAGACCATCAGCTTCAAGAGAACAATGAAAATAAAAATGTAAATTTCTCATTTGAGCCCTCTGCCACTATTAACTTTATCCTCC
>JAHPZR010024274.1:12500-14237 GCA_019787425.1 Platygyra sinensis | reverse complement strand
CTATGAAAATGAAATTACGAAACAGTTATATGTATACTGGATGATTATGTCAAACGAAGAATATAGTAATAGCCCGCGTATAAGAACCTATTAGGTTAAAATTTTCATTTTAAACCCCCTCCACGTAAGAACCTATTTAGGCTAAAATTTGAAGTTAGGTTCTTATCAGCGCGTTGCTGTAAAAGCGTATAGATAGAAACTGCTGAATTAAGATCATCATCTATTTAAATGTAACTTGACATAACTTGTTTTCTCTTTCGAGCTTAAGTACCATGTTGTTTTCTATTGTACCTGCGCTGAACGGCCTATAGGCATTGCTTTATGGTACAAATAAATGATTTATACTGTATTATGAGATGATACTTCTAATATAATTAATATATATAGTACACTGTATATTCAGATGAAATTCATATGAAAATATAAGAACCTATTTTAAGAACCTTGGTAGCCTAAATTTGCTTTAAGTACCATTTATATAAGAACCCATTTAGGCTAAATTGAAAAATTCAGGTTCTTATACGCGGGCTCTTACTGTATTCGAGAATATATTTGTACCAAATGGTGACTATTTTGCTATGTTTTGTTTCCTTTTTTTCTTTCATTCGTCAGTGATAACGAAACAAAAAGCGACAGCAAAGGTTCCCCGGTTTTAAACCGGATGAAATCCTCATTCTCCAGGGATATCCCTTAGCACTACAGGGAACGCCTCTCATTAATGTGAGACTAGCCGTAAAGAGTAAGACTAAAGTCATTCCAAAAGAAATCCTACATCACTTGGTGCTTGAGGCGGGCGCCGGAAATCCATCGACGATTAGGACATGACATCGCTTATATCGATCGGATGGAGGTTGACTCGAACCAACCTCCCTCGGTTTTACCCAGAGCTTCCGATCGCAACTCAGATGAGCCGGACTCTGTGACGTCATACAAGAGCGCGCTGGTTGCCCTCGGTGTTCTTCTTGGAGTTGTGTGTCTGGTTGCCATCGTCATCGTCATGTACTTTCAGAAAACGAAACGGTGAGTAAAAACAGAATTGAAGCGTGTTATTAACCCTGACAGTTCGAAGGCATTGTAATACGGGAGGGGGACGCAGGGGGCACAGGGAACACAGGGAACACAGGGAGCACAGGAAGCATAGGGAACACAGAGAGCACATTGGACAAAGGGAACACAGGAAGCACGGAGAGCACGGGGAGCACTGAGAGCACGGGGAGCACGGGGAGCACGGGGAGCACGGGAAGCACGGGGAGCACGGGGAGCACGGGGAGCATGGGAAGCACAGGGAGCAAAGAGAAAGAACATTGAGCACAAGAAGCACAAGGAGCACAGGGAGCACAGGAACACAGGGAACACAGGGAACACAGGGAACACAGGGAACACAGGGAACACAGGGAACACAGGGAACACAGGGAACACAGGGAACACAGGGAACACAGGGAACACAGGGAACACAGGGAACACAGGGAACACAGGGAACACAAGGAGCACATTGGACAGAAGAAACACAGGGAGCACAGGGGGAACAGGCAACACAGGGAACACATTGGACAAAGGGAGCACAGGGAGCACAGGGAACACAGGGAAGTAGCAATGAATTATAAGCTGAGAAGTGAGATCACAAAATTTGTAAGCCAAGGTAGTTAACATTTTTTTGTCGTAATTCGAAATCAATATTAAAATAACTCTTACAAATGTTAATTTGGATGCTTTGTCAAGATCACTTCTCTTGATAGA
>JAHPZR010024274.1:0-2500 GCA_019787425.1 Platygyra sinensis | reverse complement strand
GCGCTGGTCTCGAAGAAGACAAATCCAGGTTTCATGGAATGCGAGCGACTCAGAAGCGATTACACGTGAAGTCGACTACTTAAAATTTACTGTGTTTTCACGTGACGTCATCGTAGTCAAACAAAGAAACGGCGGCCATATTGGTGTTCCGAGTTGAACTTTCTTACGTGAACACTTTCTTTTGTTGGCAGTTCTAATACATTTGAATGGCTGCTGGCATTGTAAATGAATGGCCTTAAGAAAGTAGTAATTTTGACTTAAAATTTTGAAGTCAGTTTTTTCTTGTTTCTTAGCAATAAGCAAAGACTCTTCCTGTCATGTCAGTTCAAAGAGGCATCAACATATAATTTTCCTCAGAGTTGTCCTCGAGTTTGGGCTGGCTCAATATCTTCTCCCTAAGAATAGGAAAAACTTCGTAAGTTGATAAAGAAACCAAAAAGAAATTCAAAGAATGGTTCACTGAATCAATGTTTATCTCTGTCGAAATGAGAGGATATGAACTATCTCCAGTAGTGTTAGAATGATTTCCTTCTGAGTGATCCATGTTGTTCAGTAAAGTGAGCCTCTGTAGGGACGTTGAGGTTTTAGTGAATAGCCTAGTAGTCACATGGATGAAGAATGTGTAAAATAGGAGTTACAAGCGAAGGAGCTTTCTATCAAGAGAAGTGATCTTGACAAAGCATCCAAATTAACATTTGTAAGAGTTATTTTAATATTGATTTCGAATTACGACAAAAAATGTTAACTACCTTGGCTTACAAATTTTGTGATCTCACTTCTCAGCTTATAATTCATTGCTACTTCCCTGTGTTCCCTGTGCTCCCTGTGCTCCCTTTGTCCAATGTGTTCCCTGTGTTGCCTGTTCCCCCTGTGCTCCCTGTGTTTCTTCTGTCCAATGTGCTCCTTGTGTTCCCTGTGTTCCCTGTGTTCCCTGTGTTCCCTGTGTTCCCTGTGTTCCCTGTGTTCCCTGTGTTCCCTGTGTTCCCTGTGTTCCCTGTGTTCCCTGTGTTCCCTGTGTTCCCTGTGTTCCCTGTGTTCCCTGTGTTCCTGTGCTCCCTGTGCTCCTTGTGCTTCTTGTGCTCAATGTTCTTTCTCTTTGCTCCCTGTGCTTCCCATGCTCCCCGTGCTCCCCGTGCTCCCCGTGCTTCCCGTGCTCCCCGTGCTCCCCGTGCTCCCCGTGCTCTCAGTGCTCCCCGTGCTCTCCGTGCTTCCTGTGTTCCCTTTGTCCAATGTGCTCTCTGTGTTCCCTATGCTTCCTGTGCTCCCTGTGTTCCCTGTGTTCCCTGTGCCCCCTGCGTCCCCCTCCCGTATTACAATGCCTTCGAACTGTCAGGGTTAATAACACGCTTCAATTCTGTTTTTACTCACCGTTTCGTTTTCTGAAAGTACATGACGATGACGATGGCAACCAGACACACAACTCCAAGAAGAACACCGAGGGCAACCAGCGCGCTCTTGTATGACGTCACAGAGTCCGGCTCATCTGAGTTGCGATCGGAAGCTCTGGGTAAAACCGAGGGAGGTTGGTTCGAGTCAACCTCCATCCGATCGATATAAGCGATGTCATGTCCTAATCGTCGATGGATTTCCGGCGCCGCCTCAAGCACCAAGTGATGTAGGATTTCTTTTGGAATGACTTTAGTCTTACTCTTTACGGCTAGTCTCACATTAATGAGAGGCGTTCCCTGTAGTGCTAAGGGATATCCCTGGAGAATGAGGATTTCATCCGGTTTAAAACCGGGGAACCTTTGCTGTCGCTTTTTTGTTTCGTTATCACTGACGAATGAAAGAAAAAAAGGAAACAAAACATAGCAAAATAGTCACCATTTGGTACAAATATATTCTCGAATACAGTAAGAGCCCGCGTATAAGAACCTGAATTTTTCAATTTAGCCTAAATGGGTTCTTATATAAATGGTACTTAAAGCAAATTTAGGCTACCAAGGTTCTTAAAATAGGTTCTTATATTTTCATATGAATTTCATCTGAATATACAGTGTACTATATATATTAATTATATTAGAAGTATCATCTCATAATACAGTATAAATCATTTATTTGTACCATAAAGCAATGCCTATAGGCCGTTCAGCGCAGGTACAATAGAAAACAACATGGTACTTAAGCTCGAAAGAGAAAACAAGTTATGTCAAGTTACATTTAAATAGATGATGATCTTAATTCAGCAGTTTCTATCTATACGCTTTTACAGCAACGCGCTGATAAGAACCTAACTTCAAATTTTAGCCTAAATAGGTTCTTACGTGGAGGGGGTTTAAAATGAAAATTTTAACCTAATAGGTTCTTATACGCGGGCTATTACTATATTCTTCGTTTGACATAATCATCCAGTATACATATAACTGTTTCGTAATTTCATTTTCATAGTTTTAGTAACATATTAACCTGACAAAGGTTGGTCTGGCCAAATATTGTTTTAAATATACCACGTTTTGTCAGCCTTGCAGTTATCTTTGACTTATCATTTATTATCTCTAAA
>JAHPZR010024273.1:7500-18730 GCA_019787425.1 Platygyra sinensis | reverse complement strand
TATTCTCGATGCTTTCTACCCGTCAAGTTTTTTTCCCAAGTATTACTTCGATAAACTATGCTTCTAGCTACTGTAAAATGTAACGTGGACCGATGAATAACGCGCGTGATTAACACGGCTACAGGCATAAATCGGGTAAGATTAATTGGCCCATGACATCTCTTAAGCGAGCATGGTGACCTATCTTTTTTTTTTCGAAACAGAGCTTGGTAGAAAACGTTCAGGGAAAGTTTAGAAAAAAATCATTGGCAACTTTTATTTCTGAGGAATCACCTTAAGGGGGATTACCTTGGCAATAAAGCTCACATGGGAAATCATCTCTCTTACCCAATATACTATGCTATAGAAAATACATCCAATCAGAATCAGGAAAGCCATAGTATATTGGACGATATTACATCCAAACTTCCCATCACGCGCCCCGCGTAGGTCGCATTGATTGCGTTGACCACTGTATTTTCTATGCCGAGCGTGGTATAAAATAGTTATACAACGTCTTCTCGTGCCATTTCATGAAATATCCCACTTGCCACTTGTACTTTCTTGGTACTTGCCACTTGGATTTTCTTGGTATACCAAAAATACAAGTGACTCGCTATGTATTCCATGGTATACCAATCAAATACATTACATAACTAGTGTTTGTCCCCTATTGCTTCAGAATTATAATTCATACGTACTTTGCAGTCATAAAATTAAATTTACCCGTTGATAATACTTTAAAAAATCTTGTAGTGCCTTCATTTCAGGCTGGACAAGGATGGGGGTATGCAGTTTATGCTGAGCAACCTACACTGCAGGGGAGATGAGAGGAATATTTTAGACTGTCCGCGTAAGGTGGAGTATGACATTGATGAATACACAGATGACATAGGGGTCGAGTGCACTAATGATACCAATTACAAAAGTGGTAAGAGCCTTTTTGAACATTTATTCATTATTAAAATTAAGGCGCGCAGCAAACTCTACCTAGTTCCCAGTCCAGGCAAATTTCGTCGGTCACTCGGTGTTGGACGTCAATCAAAGTGTTGAGTTGTACAAGCACTTAGATGAGCTGTGGAACAGAACCCGAATGCACGCTGGTAAATGCTCGTCCAATTAACCTTATGTTCTGGAGAAGATACTTATCGAGGGCAGAGGATAAGACATCAACAAGGAATCCCATGCCAACAGTGAAGACAGTGAGAATCACGCGGCTTCCAGAGGAAGACGTGTTCACATTCAAAGCAAATCCACTCGAAGAAAACTTTCAGCTCACTAAACGTTATTCCCTGAAGAGAATCGCCACATTGTTTGACCCAGTTGGTTACTTGGCACCATTTACCACAGGCTTGCCCCAAGTCGACCTCTCGGCGGGTACTGAATAAACAAGACGAAGCACTCTGAAAGCCTACATTTACCATTCCAGCCAACGTTGTAATGCAGGAGATGTGGATAGCAGGACTTGAATATGATGAGCTATACCGATGAGCTATGGCTGTTGTCTATTTGAGGGATATCTACGAGAGTGGATCAGTATCAAGTCGACTACTCAGTATCACCAGCTCTCACCAAATCCTCGACCACTTTGGCACAATTTCATTCTAGATTAAATGGTGTCAAGTTTGTAGGGTGCGAGTGCAAGAACAGTACTTTCTAACTAGTTGATCATCTTAGCGAATATAGTAATTGTAAGTAATAATGTTCTTGTCAATAGTCGTGCGTTTTTTGTTATGAGCCCCTGCCTTGGGAGATCGGGCAACCACTTCCTTAGCCTCTTCCAGGTGTTCAGTTAGTGTTTTTCGCGCTGAGTCCCAACTAACTGCACGCCTGGAAGAGGCTACCACTTCCTACGTTGAGGCTCTAAATGAAGTTACCTTACCTTACCTCACCTGATCTGACCTTAGCCAAGACAAGAGTTGCACCACTTGCAGCAAGAAGTGTACCTCGTTTAGAAATGATGACAGCAATCCAGTGACTAAGATTGACTGAGTTTCCGGAGTGGTGCACTGGGTAAAGCAGTCCTCTGGTATCTTTGACCATGTTCGATACTCTCATGCCCTTCCTACTAACGTCGCAGGATTTTCATTGGTTGGCACGAAACGCCACTGCTTCGAATTCGATTTCTTCCTCTCGGTTTGCAAGGTTTAAATCTCCGACCTTTTCCTTTATCCACCCATGACAATCATAGTATCGAACCGGAAGACCGCTTGACCCAATGCACCACTGAAAACTCTGGAAACTGTCTCAGTCAATCAGTCTTAGTCACAAGATTGCTTCCATCAGCTCTTAACGGGTTATAGTGCCGTCGTGGGGTGTTGTTTTGCTTTTTATTAAAATTACCCCTAAAGTTATTAAATTAGGAGGGAATAAAAAACACTTAATTGATATTCAAGCCAATGTTTCTGAATGTCAAGCAGAGCGTCTTCTCTCACGGGCTCCCCAAGCTCAAAATACGCGGTGTATGTGACAGCTTGTTTATATACACTGAAAATTGAAAAGATCTGTTTCAGCCCCAAAGTGTCAATTCAGCCCTGCTGGGGAAAGTCTGATTCAAACCTTCCTGGAGCCATTTGAGCGTAATGTGGGCCAAAAAAGCTGCATCAAAAAGCTATTCCAGCCCACGTTAGGGCCCATTTCAGCCCGAGGACCAAATCAGCCCTAGCTAATTGGACTGTATTGGCCCTGATTTAAGGGAGCCAAATTAGACCCAAAAATAGGACTGTATTTTACTCACCGAATCGGCCCTATTTTTAGGGCTAAAACAGATCTTTCTGATTTACAGTGTAGAGAATTGTAAGGGAAAATCACCGATCGTAAAAAAGTGTGTAAATAACTATCTCATTTGAAATAAAGTTGTCCTACCTCAAATGTGTCGCCAACTTGTCTCCTTGAGCCGATTTTAAAGCCATTCTGAAGCCATTTAGTGAAGTTATTTGAAACCGTTACTCCTCCTAAAAGAATGGAAAGGCAGACCACTCCATCCATCGCTGGCCAGACATCACTTCACAAATCGCTTTCTCAAAAGGAAAAGTCCCGAGTCGGAATAAACGAACAGTTCCATAAAGCCCAATAAATTTCACTCCAATACGTGTGCTTCGGGGTCGGAAGACTCACGAAAAACGAAACATTTGCCTTAACATTTGCCTCTTCGGCTTTCCTGAAGTGCTTGTAACCAGGACCGCGACAACAGCGCTCGCAAGGTGGCTTTATCCTCAACTCTGATTGGTCCATTTGAATTTGAGTGCGCACTCAAATTCAAATGGTCTGCCTTTCCATTCTTTTAGAAGGAGAAGTAACAGTTTCAAAAAAATTTACTAAACGGCGTCCGAGTGGCTTTAAAACCGGCACAAGAAACAAGCTTGCGGCATATCTGAGGTAAAAGTGTTCGGTGTGTAGCCAGACGTGTTAAAAATTTGGTAAAAAGGAATTAAAAAGTTGACACTGGCTAAAAAATTATACTGGACGTTTAGGCACTACTTTTTCCTTCCTCTGAAGAAGGTAACAGTAGTGGCCGAAACGTCCAGTGTATATTTTTAGCCATTGTCAGCTTTCTAATTCCTTTTTATCACATTTGAGGTAGGAAAACTTTATTTCAAATGAGATAGTTATAAAATTTGTTTTACGATCGGTGATTTTCCCATACAATTCTCTATATACATAAGCAGTCCGATACACAACGAATTTTGAGCTTGGGGAGCCTGTGTTTCTCTGAGATTTTTACTCGAGGTAATTACATTTTATAGATTCATTTAAGACCAGGATATCACTTAGTCAAGTCCTGTGGACATAGTTTGCAATAACGTTTAAAAAGCTTTGTTTTTGTTGTGTTCTTGTTGTATTTGACACCTTGATACAATTTTCTCTAAATTGCTCCTATAGATTTTTTAACATATTGCTATCGTTAAAGGGGCATTGTCACACTATAGGCGACTTTACAAAAAGCTAGAATGTGCCTTCGCATTAATTGAATTCCAAAACTAGTGATCTAGTTTTGTTATTGAAGACTATTTGAAGGTACTGAAACTGTTTCCTGTCACCTGTCGCTACGGATGGCATGGATGGAAATGGATTGAAATTTGAAAAAATTGGCCAATTTTTTCAAGTTTTGATGCTACGTGTTCAAAAAATGCTCAAGAAATTTATTATGGTTAGCCCTCTGTGATAAAATTCATTCGATATCTTCGTTGTAGCTTTACAGAAGCATTTTGTTTATGAGGAAAGCCTCAAAGCAATGATTTTAGCACAGAATTGGCCTAAAACTGCAAAATCCTCGTGACACTGCCCCTTTAAGACAACGTAAGTCAAGTCCGAGATCCCGACGTACTATTTCCAAAATTGTCCCTGACGGCAAGTTATTCGGTCTTATGTAAAATGGGGTAGGCGTCATTTCGTTGCTATGGTAGCTCAGATCCTTGTGAAATGTACCCATTTGAAACTTTCATCCTTCTCTAATACACCAGTGACGTTTGGTTTCTGTTGATTGATAATGGTGTTGCTGTAATCGCTCAAAGTTGAACAGTATCGTTAGTCAAAAATCCAATCGAGCCACCTTAACACGGATTAAAAAGACAAACTTGGAAAATTTAGCTTAAACTTTTCAAGATGCGATACTGTGACATCACTCCTTTAATTCAAATGCACTTAAACTAACTGTTTGTGTTTCCATAGAGTTAGTGGAGCAAATTAGTGTCATCACAGCGTACACGGGCAGTATCGCACCTTTATCTCATACTGTATCATAAAACTGTCATTCAACTGTCTTTCATAGGTTTCGAAGTCCGCTTGTTAGGAATGAACACGCCCAACGTAGGTCACGTGCAATTCAAGTACAACGGCAAGTGGGGCGTGATTTGCGCGCTGCTAGACTTAACATACCAGTCAGCGGAAGTGTTATGTCGGCAGCTGCACCAAGGACCTCCCTTGAAGGAAAGCTTCATAAGTGACAAATGTCCACGGTCGATTCAGGGTACCGTGTTTGTCTGGTTTATTCAGATACAATGTCAAGGATTTGAAGTTTCTCTCAATCAATGTACTCTCAAGGTATTGGGCGGAATTGACGACACAGGCTGTCTAGCTTGCAAACTCAACTGCACCGTTTGTTTGATTTGTCAGCCACGACACGGAAATCTCACAGGTAACGTAAATCCTCATTTAGTTTCTCAAGTTTTGCAACAGTGAAGGGAAACATAATACAGTTGAACCACGCTATGGAAGACTGTCCAGGACAACGAAAAATATTCCGAAACAGTGCGGATAGTAAACGAGCTTACTGAACATACTTTAGCTGGAAAATTTCCTGTTTTTCACCCGAATCGTCGAACCCGTCTCCAGCCTCTCTCCCTTTTTCCTCCCTCGTCATTGAGGAAAGCGACGGGTCTTTTCAACGGCAAGGGAGGCAAATAAGAGAGAGGCTGGGAAAGAGGTTGTCAAATAGCTCCATCTTCTCTTTGAGACGGGAAGACGATAGTCATGACGTCATAATGATTGACAAAGGTCAAAAAAGGCATAGGCTGGTCGATAGCAACCTCGTTCTCAAGTTCTCTCTCTTCTGCTCTCCTTGAAGGCGAGAGAGCCTGGGAACAAGATTAGGTTGATAGTGAGGCATTCCGTAGTCGCATGTACCAAAACTCAAGCCTTCGGGTCGTACAAAAATTCGCCTTTGTCCTTGAAATTTTGATCACGTAGTTAATCGTGGAAATAGCAAAGATGAATAGTCTAAATCAAGTTAAAGTACGAGGCTTTGAGGAAAAATTACAGTTTGTGGGGCTTATTTCCAAGGGCCCCATGCTGAGATACATTGTGTTAGGCTGAATTTAATATATCAAAATTGATCAAAAATAAGACACAAACAGCAGTGATAAACATATTGAACTTGCACATTTTGATTATGACTTGACGTTTCGTATGTACTCTACAAAACGAAACGAAGCGTCAAGTCATAATGAAAATGTGCAAGTTCAATTTGTTTATCACTGCTGTTTGTGTCTCATTTTTGATCAAACTACGATGGCCCAAGGACAAAAGTATATCAAAATTGGTCTATTGAGGGCACAAAATAAGAGATTTCTGAATCTGTACTACATTCCACCATAGTTCCTACAGCAACCGTTGTCAAAATCACCAGGTCCTCCCCCACAACAACATTTAAAATTCCACGTGCAAGTTCAGGGACTGGGTCGTCAATTTCAGGGGCGCTTAGCACTTACAAGCTCCTACCTACTCGGACGTTTACCACTCGAGGACCCTTGTCTACCTCAGCCCCAAACACAGCGAGCCCTCCAGATAAGTGCCCCATCACAAGGTGCCAGAATGGTGGTTCTTGTGAGCAGGCGAAGAACACGTGGAAATGTTACTGTTTGGAAAAGTTTGCTGGAGAATATTGTGAAGTTAACGTTGTTAGTAAACATTTTTGTATTTTCATTGTTATATGCTATCAATCGACACTTAAATATAGGTATTCATTCATTCATTCATTCATTCATTTATTCATTCATTCTTTCGTTCGTTTGTTCATTCACTCATTCATTCATATTCATTCATTCATTCATTCTTTCGTTCGTTTGTTCATTCACTCATTTATTCATATTCATTCATTTATTCATATTCATTCATTCATTCATTCATTCATTCATTCTTTTTGTAATTGAATACCTGCGTGATTTTCACGTCAATTATGCGCGCTTTAATGGATGCTTCCTTCGCAATGTTTTCTACAGTTTTCAAAACTTACTTAAAGCGCTACTGACGTTTTCGCCCAAAAGAAATTCTCAAAAGACATTTTTATTCCGAAATTTCTGAAATTACTCGCGGTAGATTTTTTCCCTGAATTGTACTCCCACCCCGTCCAAATTACTATTACATATTTCGGTCACGAAAGGGTTGGGGGGGGGGGCGGGGGAGGGGGGGGCGATTATTTCGAGAGTAGGCGATTAATTGAGGGAAGGCTATTATCGAGGGAATACAGTAATAATCTGTTTTGCAATCCTATCTGTTTGTATTGCAGGACTTAATTACACTCTCCCCCTAAAAAAAAATTTTTTTTTTTTTGGTTTCCCCCCCCCCCACCCCCCCCCCCTAAAAATGGACATTGGAATCGAGTAAGTACACATTTTTGTGTCGCTGCCATTACAAGCAAACCTAAATTTAATTCCGCAGACAATCCTGGGAACGAATATTTGTCTTACCAGTCCTCGGTTCACTCACAACGACCCTGACCGAACCTGCTAAAGGAGTAATCTAAACCAAATATGTGGACAGATCGAAAAAGAAAAATCTTGTGGGACCTGATGCTTGCCGAAAAAACTCTTGCTGCGGAAAAAACGTGTCATGCCTCCTCTTACTCTGGTTTTTCACTGGAATCAGACCATAAGGTTGTTAGAAGTGGAAACTGAACGGAATAGCATTGACTAGTTGTAAGCCGACGCATGTAATTAGTATTAGGCGGTGTTAAGGCAAAAGGATGTGCCTTTTGCAGTGCTTCCGCTGTGTTTTTAGGCTGAAGTCCATGAAAATCAACCCATTCTGAATACGCCAACTATTTTTATGTTTATGGAGCTTAACTAGACTAATAAATTGTTGTGTTTATGAAAGTATGAACGATCATCACAGTTTTTAGAACTATTAAATCCTGACAAAAAGAAAAGTTCGGGGCTCAACAGTATTTGAACCTCTGCGATACCGGTGCTGTGCTCTACCAACTGAGCTATCAAGCCACTGAGTGTTGGTCACGTTGTGAGTCCATTGTGTTTTATCGATATCGTTCCTTTTCTTTGAAAAAGCTTTATATTTATGTTCAAGTTATGTCTTTTTGTAACCGTGAAATGTCAAATAAAGTAGAATTCTGATGATACTTTATATTTTTTCAGTGGAACTCTTCGGAGTTTAAATGGACGTTTGCTGATATCTTAACAAGCCACTGTAGATTGAACCCATGCCTGAATGTGACGAAGTGAGTATGTTAAATACAACTGTCAATAAAATTATTTTCATTTATCATATTTATCCAGCTAATAAAATGGACATCTACAATTTTTAATTTGATTTCTACATATAACACATGAAATATTTTCGCTCATACGTGATTTTTCTAAACGCCGCGTCACGGACTGAATAAACCCTAGCTAAAACTGGGAATACCCTGATAACATTTCCCAGTTTTCAGGACGCGCTTGTTGCGAAAAATATTTAGAGATAATAAATGATAAGTCAAAGATAACTGCAAGGCTGACAAAACGTGGTATATTTAAAACAATATTTGGCCAGACCAACCTTTGTCAGGTTAATATGTTACTAAACTATGAAAATGAAATTACGAAACAGTTATATGTATACTGGATGATTATGTCAAACGAAGAATATAGTAATAGCCCGCGTATAAGAACCTATTAGGTTAAAATTTTCATTTTAAAACCCCCTCCACGTAAGAACCTATTTAGGCTAAAATTTGAAGTTAGGTTCTTATCAGCGCGTTGCTGTAAAAGCGTATAGATAGAAACTGCTGAATTAAGATCATCATCTATTTAAATGTAACTTGACATAACTTGTTTTCTCTTTCGAGCTTAAGTACCATGTTGTTTTCTATTGTACCTGCGCTGAACGGCCTATAGGCATTGCTTTATGGTACAAATAAATGATTTATACTGTATTATGAGATGATACTTCTAATATAATTAATATATATAGTACACTGTATATTCAGATGAAATTCATATGAAAATATAAGAACCTATTTTAAGAACCTTGGTAGCCTAAATTTGCTTTAAGTACCATTTATATAAGAACCCATTTAGGCTAAATTGAAAAATTCAGGTTCTTATACGCGGGCTCTTACTGTATTCGAGAATATATTTGTACCAAATGGTGACTATTTTGCTATGTTTTGTTTCCTTTTTTTCTTTCATTCGTCAGTGATAACGAAACAAAAAAGCGACAGCAAAGGTTCCCCGGTTTTAAACCGGATGAAATCCTCATTCTCCAGGGATATCCCTTAGCACTACAGGGAACGCCTCTCATTAATGTGAGACTAGCCGTAAAGAGTAAGACTAAAGTCATTCCAAAAGAAATCCTACATCACTTGGTGCTTGAGGCGGCGCCGGAAATCCATCGACGATTAGGACATGACATCGCTTATATCGATCGGATGGAGGTTGACTCGAACCAACCTCCCTCGGTTTTACCCAGAGCTTCCGATCGCAACTCAGATGAGCCGGACTCTGTGACGTCATACAAGAGCGCGCTGGTTGCCCTCGGTGTTCTTCTTGGAGTTGTGTGTCTGGTTGCCATCGTCATCGTCATGTACTTTCAGAAAACGAAACGGTGAGTAAAAACAGAATTGAAGCGTGTTATTAACCCTGACAGTTCGAAGGCATTGTAATACGGGAGGGGGACGCAGGGGGCACAGGGAACACAGGGAACACAGGGAGCACAGGAAGCATAGGGAACACAGAGAGCACATTGGACAAAGGGAACACAGGAAGCACGGAGAGCACGGGGAGCACTGAGAGCACGGGGAGCACGGGGAGCACGGGGAGCACGGGAAGCACGGGGAGCACGGGGAGCACGGGGAGCATGGGAAGCACAGGGAGCAAAGAGAAAGAACATTGAGCACAAGAAGCACAAGGAGCACAGGGAGCACAGGAAACACAGGGAACACAGGGAACACAGGGAACACAGGGAACACAGGGAACACAGGGAACACAGGGAACACAGGGAACACAGGGAACACAGGGAACACAGGGAACACAGGGAACACAGGGAACACAGGGAACACAGGGAACACAAGGAGCACATTGGACAGAAGAAACACAGGGAGCACAGGGGGAACAGGCAACACAGGGAACACATTGGACAAAGGGAGCACAGGGAGCACAGGGAACACAGGGAAGTAGCAATGAATTATAAGCTGAGAAGTGAGATCACAAAATTTGTAAGCCAAGGTAGTTAACATTTTTTTGTCGTAATTCGAAATCAATATTAAAATAACTCTTACAAATGTTAATTTGGATGCTTTGTCAAGATCACTTCTCTTGATAGAAAGCTCCTTCGCTTGTAACTCCTATTTTACACATTCTTCATCCATGTGACTACTAGGCTATTCACTAAAACCTCAACGTCCCTACAGAGGCTCACTTTACTGAACAACATGGATCACTCAGAAGGAAATCATTCTAACACTACTGGAGATAGTTCATATCCTCTCATTTCGACAGAGATAAACATTGATTCAGTGAACCATTCTTTGAATTTCTTTTTGGTTTCTTTATCAACTTACGAAGTTTTTCCTATTCTTAGGGAGAAGATATTGAGCCAGCCCAAACTCGAGGACAACTCTGAGGAAAATTATATGTTGATGCCTCTTTGAACTGACATGACAGGAAGAGTCTTTGCTTATTGCTAAGAAACAAGAAAAAACTGACTTCAAAATTTTAAGTCAAAATTACTACTTTCTTAAGGCCATTCATTTACAATGCCAGCAGCCATTCAAATGTATTAGAACTGCCAACAAAAGAAAGTGTTCACGTAAGAAAGTTCAACTCGGAACACCAATATGGCCGCCGTTTCTTTGTTTGACTACGATGACGTCACGTGAAAACACAGTAAATTTTAAGTAGTCGACTTCACGTGTAATCGCTTCTGAGTCGCTCGCATTCCATGAAACCTGGATTTGTCTTCTTCGAGACCAGCGCCGTAGATAGTAACAGGCCAACCGAGGCACTTGCCTCGATCATTTCTTTGGCTTTTGTTGTTTATAGTACCTAATACCTAGGAAGAGAACTCAACCATGGACTGATTGCCTCAGTCATACGTTATTCATAGACATTGCCTCAGTCAAAATTTTTTTCTGGCTACGGCCCTGGAGACATAAGATAATGTAAATGGAATAAAAGAGGTGAGTACTAATCGAGAGTTACCTCTGCCAAAGGATTTTGCTTAATCCGTAAAGTAGAAAGAAAGTGCTTTATTTTAAGCTATGATAAAATCAAGACACATGCCCTCTAAGAAAAAAGCAAAGAAACAACATTTAAAGATGATTAAGTTACCCCTCACATCCTTTGTAGAGTTGTGTGCGATGTCTTTGGAGAGGCTATGAAGAAATCCAAACAAACAAAGATATTAGAAAAAAAGACAAATGTATTTTTCAATCCGCAATATATATGTGGTTACAAAAATAACGGACCTTACCCCATCCGAAATTTTAAAGCGCCCGAAATATATACAGTGCTGTGTGAAAATGTAATTTCTGACGATC
>JAHPZR010024273.1:0-2500 GCA_019787425.1 Platygyra sinensis | reverse complement strand
AAAAAAAAAAACTCTCGACAACTCTTCTTCAACATTGCTAGCTGAGTCATTACTTCTGTCATGGCTCTGTAAACACGGCGAGGCAAGGAAGAGATAGCTTCCTCATTTGCAGCCATTTTTCGGTCGCCGTTTGAAAACACGATAATCGATCCAGCGGTCATGCTTTCCTTTATGACCGAACTGCACGAATCTTAATGTATATATACGACTCTTGATGCATATATACGAATCTTGATGTATATATACGAATCTTGATGTATGTATCACTGTCTTGTCATGTAAATTTATGATCTTGTTGTTTTGTCCCTTTTTAACAAGCATATGTCGCCTTTTCGAAATTTCCCCATCAACATGCAGCCATCGCTGTGGCTTTCTGTTAATACGTCCGTACTTGAATGAAGTTTTCCAGCAAAACAGCTAAGTTTAGAAAATAAAGGCACCACTCACATGTTGTAACCGTAAAGAAGAACATTCATCAGAAAAAAATGTAGGCAAAGAGTGTTTTTTGGTTTGTTGACAGCGAAGTAAAAAGTTAAACAGCGACTTGAATCAGCGACGGGCCGGGCCGAAAAAAGCGCGTGAAAAAATTTTGGTTGACCGGAAGTGAATTTATAACAATTTCCGACTAATTCGTCCTTCGATCGTCAGAAATTACATTTTCACACAGCACTGTATATATTTCGGGCGCTTTAAAATTTCGGATGGGTAAGGTCCGTTATTTTTGTAACCACATATATATTGCGGATTGAAAATACATTTGTCTTTTTTTCTAATATCTTTGTTTGTTTGGATTTCTTCATAGCCTCTCCAAAGACATCGCACACAACTCTACAAAGGATGTGAGGGGTAACTTAATCATCTTTAAATGTTGTTTCTTTGCTTTTTTCTTAGAGGGCATGTGTCTTGATTTTATCATAGCTTAAAATAAAGCACTTTCTTTCTACTTTACGGATTAAGCAAAATCCTTTGGCAGAGGTAACTCTCGATTAGTACTCACCTCTTTTATTCCATTTACATTATCTTATGTCTCCAGGGCCGTAGCCAGAAAAAAATTTTGACTGAGGCAATGTCTATGAATAACGTATGACTGAGGCAATCAGTCCATGGTTGAGTTCTCTTCCTAGGTATTAGGTACTATAAACAACAAAAGCCAAAGAAATGATCGAGGCAAGTGCCTCGGTTGGCCTGTTACTATCTACGGCGCTGGTCTCGAAGAAGACAAATCCAGGTTTCATGGAATGCGAGCGACTCAGAAGCGATTACACGTGAAGTCGACTACTTAAAATTTACTGTGTTTTCACGTGACGTCATCGTAGTCAAACAAAGAAACGGCGGCCATATTGGTGTTCCGAGTTGAACTTTCTTACGTGAACACTTTCTTTTGTTGGCAGTTCTAATACATTTGAATGGCTGCTGGCATTGTAAATGAATGGCCTTAAGAAAGTAGTAATTTTGACTTAAAATTTTGAAGTCAGTTTTTTTCTTGTTTCTTAGCAATAAGCAAAGACTCTTCCTGTCATGTCAGTTCAAAGAGGCATCAACATATAATTTTCCTCAGAGTTGTCCTCGAGTTTGGGCTGGCTCAATATCTTCTCCCTAAGAATAGGAAAAACTTCGTAAGTTGATAAAGAAACCAAAAAGAAATTCAAAGAATGGTTCACTGAATCAATGTTTATCTCTGTCGAAATGAGAGGATATGAACTATCTCCAGTAGTGTTAGAATGATTTCCTTCTGAGTGATCCATGTTGTTCAGTAAAGTGAGCCTCTGTAGGGACGTTGAGGTTTTAGTGAATAGCCTAGTAGTCACATGGATGAAGAATGTGTAAAATAGGAGTTACAAGCGAAGGAGCTTTCTATCAAGAGAAGTGATCTTGACAAAGCATCCAAATTAACATTTGTAAGAGTTATTTTAATATTGATTTCGAATTACGACAAAAAAATGTTAACTACCTTGGCTTACAAATTTTGTGATCTCACTTCTCAGCTTATAATTCATTGCTACTTCCCTGTGTTCCCTGTGCTCCCTGTGCTCCCTTTGTCCAATGTGGTTCCCTGTGTTGCCTGTTCCCCCTGTGCTCCCTGTGTTTTCTTCTGTCCAATGTGCTCCTTGTGTTCCCTGTGTTCCCTGTGTTCCCTGTGTTCCCTGTGTTCCCTGTGTTCCCTGTGTTCCCTGTGTTCCCTGTGTTCCCTGTGTTCCCTGTGTTCCCTGTGTTCCCTGTGTTCCCTGTGTTCCCTGTGTTCCCTGTGTTCCTGTGCTCCCTGTGCTCCTTGTGCTTCTTGTGCTCAATGTTCTTTCTCTTTGCTCCCTGTGCTTCCCATGCTCCCCGTGCTCCCCGTGCTCCCCGTGCTTCCCGTGCTCCCCGTGCTCCCCGTGCTCCCCGTGCTCTCAGTGCTCCCGTGCTCTCCGTGCTTCCTGTGTTCCCTTTGTCCAATGTGCTCTCTGTGTTCCCCTATGCTTCCTGTGCTCCCTGTGTCCCTGTGTTCCCTGTGCCCCCTGCG
>JAHPZR010024272.1:0-11105 GCA_019787425.1 Platygyra sinensis | reverse complement strand
GGTCATTTAATTCTCCTAGCTCAGTGGGTAGAGTGCCCACCCAGTGTTCAGGAGGTCATGGTTTCAATTCCGGTCGGGGAATCAGGTTTTTTCTTTGTCCTACTCTCTCTTTACCAAAACGGGTTTTTTTTTTCTAGTTTGAATAGTTGTGGCATTGTTAGTATTTCTGGTGTAATAGTTTACAATTATGTTCCAATTCTCAACTTGCAACATTTTGGGGCGTGCCCCAATGACTCTGCCATCTAAAGGTACCAGCTATCCTCTCCCCCACCTTGAAGAATCCTGTATCCTCCTCTCCCTGTGTGATATGTTTCATGTACAACATGACTTTCTTGTTTTTTTTAGGTGGAGCTACTCTGATATTTGAGGTTGAATTGCTCAAAATAGAACGCAAATCTGAATTGTAATCAGCAACCCAATGACCGTTTAGAGTGAGGTTATCTTTTGTAACTGAGCTATTGGAAATAAACATGTAGGTTCTATATAAAGATGCTCTCCCCTTTTGTTACTTCTTGTTAAACAAGAATTCAGTGGACATTTGAGTGAAAACTTAGCGTCATTTGAAGACCAGTCAGTGTTTTCCTTTAGTCAAACGTTGACAGTACGCGACTAAGCCTGCAGGTAGCCCAAGCTCGATACACGAGAAGCTCAATTTTTTTGTTGACCTCTGTAGTGTACTGCCACGTAATTTGCGTGATTTACAGATTTACAAGGGTTTGTAATGGGAGAGAAATAAAGCCGAAAATTTCGAAAAATTACTGTTGAATTTTAATACAAATTGCTTACCTGAACTCCAGCGGTGGCTCTATCGCATTCTGAGTAGTTTGGTACTGGATCTGTCGCGTTTCAGGTAAGCAACTTTTATTAAAATTCAACAGTAATTTTTCGCAATTTTCGGCTTTATTTTTACTTTTTTGGCGCGCTGTTTTCCGCGCTGCGCCCTGACTAACTGAACGCCTCTAAGAGGCCAGGCGTTTCGTCGGTTCGAACCTTCAAGCGCATAGGGTAGTTAAATTGTATTAGTATATACACACTCAGTGATCTTGGTGTTTTAAGCAATCTGATTGGTTCGCTATCTCTGGCTAATGAGCATTATTCACCCACTACCGAGTCAATAATGCGTAAGCCAAACAAAAATAAAGCTTACTTTTGAATAAAGCATACTTTTGATTCACACTGATTTGAACGGTGTCTAAGGACCATTATTCTAGACTGTCACGAGGTTTTTTCGATTATAAACTATAGATTTTCCATGTTCAAAGATTCTGTAAATAGTTTCGCGAATTCGCGCATGCTTTGTACCGCTTGCACGTTTTCCACGCATGAATTGGGAGGTCAATTAAATCGATTTTTAATGGTTTCCTTCTGAAAATGTTGTTGAGATCACTTCCTGTGTATATACTAAAACGATTATTCTTCTCAATCTCGGTGAATAGTGGCAGAATATTTACCTCGCCGCTTCGCGGCTCGGTAAATATTCTGCCACTATTCACCTCGATTTCAAAGAATAATTGTTAATTATCTGATACTGGAGTATGAAAACGCCCACCTAAACGAATGTTCGAGCCTTGGAAAGGTATCAGTTTTCGCTTTCTTAGTCCTTAAATAGGGTTAGGATTCAAGAAGCATCGCGACACACCCCTATCCAAAATTCTCGGGAGTACCTCCCCCCCCCCCCTCCCCGGGGGAAGTGAACTTGTCCAGCAGGAAAGAAAAGATGTCTCAAGAAAACGTCTAATTGAAAAGAAAAGAACCTCTTTCACTAAATGTCAAGTAAAACAATGTAGCCCTTGGCTTGTGTTCCCAGTGTGTTTCTCGCTTTCCTAAACTTGTTCTCGTGTTTGAATTTAAGACCATTTAGCAATTAGCCGGATTATGAGCTTAAGATTTCTATCTATCGCGTGGTAGTTGACGTTCAACTACCACGCATGGAGATCAAGAACAAATAATCTAATCATTTTAGTAAGTCGATCTACTTGTCGTTCAAACTTAAACAAAATCCTCTTCACAGACACTTCGAAAACGCAAAGAAGCGGCCTTCATTTATTGCACACTTCTGAGCCACTCATCATCAACAACAGAATAGATCAGAATAGCCAGAGAACGTCATTCGTGATAGGACGCTCGTAGATTTATACTAAGACTCTTATGTTTTAATCCACTGGCATTCTAACCTGCAATGAGACCCTCCTTCCTTTGTCCTTCGCAGGTTACTGGCATTCTATCACGAATGGCGCTCTCTGATTTTACAACCACGCCTACGCTATATCTATTCTGTGATAGTGAGTAGCGTAGCAGCGTGTCCTTATTGACAAAATGACGGCCGCCTCTTTGCGCTTTTGAAGTGTCTGCAGAGAGGACTTAGATAAAGTTTTGAACGACTAGTAGATTTATACTAAAACAATTAGGTTATTCTCTCTCGATTTCCCTGCGTGATAGCTGTCTCGAGCTGTGTCCTCAAAAAATCTAATTGACAAATGTTTGCCAAAAGCTGTAAACTATGTTTGCGTAAAGATTACTTTAACGGATTAATGAGTCGGTAGGCGATATAGTCACGCCTGTCTCGATAAGAAATGAAGACAAATTTTGCTCCCTTCTTGCCACGAAGAAATGTACATTTCCGATTTCTGCTCTGTTCCCGATGTAAATAGTTCCAGACGATTGATTTTCGCGTCACGTGCTCGTCTCGTTTGATTAACTTTAAATTTGTGATAATTGAGTGCCTGAATGTGACTCTGGTTTATTTATGTGATGCTTTTGACGACTGCGTACATCTCCAATACACCGCTGTTAATTCAAAATGCAGTTTAAGGTAATCTTTATCACGTTATTGGTATCATCTGCGACCGTTCATTCTTCTTCACCAACGTTTCAAGGTAGGTATAATGCACAATATTCTAAGAGATAATTTTAAAACGTGTGCCAACATTATCTTAAAGCAGCAGCTGAGCAAGCGTCAGTGAAGAGTTTCTTTTTTCAATTAGGAAATTGATGTAACCGCTTGAACAAAGAGTAAATTCGGATACGGTAAATATTAGTTATAAATGAAGTCTGAGGAACACAGCCCAGTGTATTAGGCTGACCTGATATGCCAGCTTGGTGGGCTTAATATATACATGAATAGCTTTCCTAGATCGAATTTGCTTTTACATTCGGGATCTCTTGAGGGTGGTTGTCCGTTCACCGTTAGCATTAATTATTAGGGACCTTACGTATCTACGACGGCGACGGCGAGGACGACGCCTAGTAAAAAAATGTGTTTCCATATTACTTTTTAAATTTCGCATTTATTGAGATCTATTCAGTGTGTTTGTTGGTATTAAAACATGCCTGAGCTGAATATGCTACGAATGCATTCAGTTTCAAAGAGAAATACGAAAATTTAGCCTTTGTGGTTCACGTTCTCCAAACAACGCAGAATCTGGTCATTTCACGTTGTTGTTTTGCAGCGGACGGCAAAGAAATGTACCAAGAGTTATAACGCACGTGCACAGCTATTGTTCTGCTCATTAAACCTTTTGTTTGGTGACGTTCTCGTTGCCGTTGCCGTCGTGTTTTTCGTAAGGTCCCTAATGAACCTCCCTGCTCCACCCACGTAAAGGTCGCCTTGCCTTGACCGTGCGGGGCTTGGGCCGGGAGAAGAGAAGGAAAAGTGCCTCTGCAGAAGAGGAGAGAGACTTAAAATCGGGAGCTTTCCAAATTCTCAATAACGTATGAAACCTTTTGGGAAAATATTTCTGTAGTGAAAATACATGCATTTCTGACGGGTAGCGTGACACAAGGTCTGCTTATCAGTGAACAAACAAACAGTGTTTTTGCATGCAAGCTTTTTACAAAGGAAACGTGTCGTGCAAGAGTCAGTTTGGCGCCGAAAAGTCTTAGACATCCGGTTTGTTCGATTCACTGTCCCCGCCCGGACGTCGTGACAATAGAGCATTGTTTTTACATGACGCCAGGGATGAAACGACGGCGGCCGCGTTAGTTTGCTCAAACAATAAAATGCCTCTCTACGAGGAAATACTTGTACAATCATTTCCGCTGTCTAAGTGGGCATGAAAGCACTAATCTAGCCGGCGTTGACACGACAGTTTCATATTTTCTCGTTAGCAAAAGTGATTGAAAATTAGACATTCAAGCATTACAATACAACTTCTGAAAGACACATCTCAGCATGCACCTCTGATATTCGGGGTAATGCTTCAAGGCTCATTTCAAAGAGAAAAACGGATAGCAAACTAAAGTCCACTCAACGTATCATTTTCTCTATTTAAAAAGACCAAGCATAATGGTCATAATGCGATTAAAAAACTGAACTGAACATATAGCGTAAACACGATGATCAACATTGGCGGTAGGTCATTGTACACCAACGCATTTTAAAGATTATAACATTTCGGATGAGCTATATTTTTAATCAAGCTGCGATAGCAGAAGAACGAGAGTTTATACAGAATAAAATGCTTTCATATAGTAATAGTATTCAGTGCGCCTTACTCTCCAAAGGGTGGGATTGGTCTAGTTACAATAAACGTTAAACATTGAATTAAAAAATACCAAATAACATTTACCATTTCCATATAATACAATTAGTAAGAAAATTCATAGCCCTTATTGCATTTGTTAATTAAAAATCTCTTCTTCTTTGAAACAATAACTGGATGTATTTACCTATAATTCTAGACGTAACCTTGTTTTCTGCTGAAAGTAAATACTTCGTCTTTTCGTTGTCCCTTAAATAAGTGTACACTCTTTTTATATAAGAATATATTTTATAAGAATATTGAGGCTGAAATTCGCGAAATTTTAAGAATATTTTAAGAATAAAGCGGCCGAGGCCGATATTTTGAAAAGGATAGATATAATTTTGTGTGTAGACACAACTGTAAATACAGTACAATTTTATATTTTTAACTTAACCCTAAAAAATCATTCCTTTCTCTGAACGGCGAAACAAGCCAACAAAACGAAAAAACCTGCACTAGCTAGCTATAGCAAAATGTTCAACGCTAATGAGTCAAATGCTTTTGAAACGCTTTTCTAAAGCCAAAACGGCCAAGTGTCGTTTCACGTGACATCTAGCTACATCTTGACCTCGCTGACTGCAATGAAAAGCACTTGTAATTGATACCCCAATAAATTCTAAAACGGAAATGTCATAAGATATAATTTAAGAGTAATACAAGAATACTTTCAGCCTAAAATTGGCAGAAAAATAAAAATATTCAGCCTGGGCCGGAAAAACAACATTCTTACATAAAAAAAAGAGTGTAACGGTGTCAGCGTTTAAAATGTGAGTTTAGCTCACGTCTTAAAGTGGTACACCCCCGACAATATATCAAGCAATACTGTTCATTTTCGATGCAACTTTTTCTTTGCATACTAAACATGTTCGCTCTTCTACTGTGATTAATGCTCCTCTATTTTCATATTTGTCAGTCTGTATTCGTAATGCATGACTTTCTAATCTAAGCCTTGTCAGGTATCTCAGGTTAATTCTGTCTGCTGGCATTGTAATCGATGTCAGGTAGTTTTCAAATTGATAATTATTTGTAACTTCCTTTGTGAAAATGTCTCTCTTGAACCAAGAGAAAATGAGGTGCTTGAACTTGTTGATGACCTGTTCTGGGTTTCTTTAAATATTGATTCCTGAGAGTTTTTTTTTTTATAACTAATCGTGCATTTTTGGTGTGCTGCTGGGTTGCGGGTTCTTCATTCTGTTGTATGTCGAAGAATGGTCAGTGTACGCTGTATTTTGTTCACTTCACGTAACAAAACGTTGTTAGTGGAATACTTCAATCTTTGCCAGTAGCTGAGGACTGATGCTTTTGTGTCGATGCTTAAAGAGTACCGCCCAAGCTCTTCTCTGAAAGCAATATTTCTGTATAAAATGGAACGTTTAATGACTGTTTACAACATTTTATAAGAACTTGTTCACTTGTACTTTGATCAAAAGGTGCTTTGTGTGATAACAGTTGCGGTCCCCAAATTCGCATGCATAAAGTAACACTGGTTTAACCGGGACATTAAAGAGTTTGTTCTTAATCGCAATTATTGCTGTATTCATGTTAGAAAAGGATCGATCGACAGCACTTTGATGGCTTTTTTGCTAAGAATTTCTCTTGCACAAGTCTAACGACTACATGACGTCACTTCTATACCTAAACATGTTTGTTTCTCAACAATTTGCAAAGTTTCATTTTCACATTTAAAATAAATTTACCTTGTTCTTGTTTTGTCCATTACCACTGAGTATAATTATGTCAGTTGACTTTTTGGCGTTGACTTTGAGCTTCAAAGCTTGAGCATGTTTATGAATTACATCAAGCGATTGTTGCAACCCTTCTGCAGAAGGGCTGATTACTGGCAAATCATCTGCATACTGACATGAAGCAATTTAGAGATTGATTTCGTAACACCACACCCGGGCATTTGTTCTGTTTAAAATATTGCTGTAAATCGTTCATAAATAAAGAAAATAAAACTGGACTCAAACCATCACCATTCCTTATCCCTTGTTACATGAAATTATTCTTCAATTAATAATTGAGGAATATATGGACTTTCTCGAATGCCGTATTTGTGTAATTTATAGATCACACCGCATTGCCATACACTATCATATAGAAAGGGAATAGGCTGTCAGAAAGCTGCCCTTAAAATGGACAGGAATGGAAACACGAATGTCATGCAATGCTAATTATACGTCCTTCTTTTTAAATTTCGTCAGAAATAAACAGAGTAATCTACGCCTCGGGAGCCATAAGTGCCACATGGTTACAAATGATATCATGTATAGCCCATAATCAATATGCGTAGAAAATCTCCTTTTAAATATGGTTTGATTCCAAACCTAACAGATTACATATCTTCCTCAGATGATCCAAAGCTCCGCCTCTCTGTTCATCCTTACTGGGAGGGGTCTGGGCTCGTGGAAGTGTTCATGCACGGCCAGTGGGGGACGGTGTGCGATGACGAATGGGATTTTTACGATGCTGAAGTAGTTTGTCGACAGCTCGGGTTTCCCGGTGCAGAACAGTCAACTTGCTGTGGTCGGTATTTCGGCAAAGTTTCAGGGCCTCCTCTCATGGCTTCTGTCAACTGTAGAGGAGAGGAGAGCTCACTTTTCAACTGCAGTCACGTTGGGAAGGATGTAGCATCATGCAACCAACACTCTACTGCTGGAGTCATATGCAAATTGAATAAGCCCAATGGTAAGTATTGCTCATTACCATCTAATTCTTCATCCTAAAATAGCTGGAGATCTGCCCTATCTAGAGCAGGAATTTATCTTTCAACTCCGTAACCTGACTCCACGTCAAGCCACGAACCTCTTTCATTTAAATAATCAATTAATTCATGCATTTTCTGATGTCATGGTTCCTTCAACCGTGCACATCCCTACTCCGCTATATAAACACGCATACAATCCACAATTTCCCACTTTGCACCAGAGTTGTCCAACACTCACCACTTGTTCAAAACGGATTACTTGCCTGTACACGCGTTTAGAAAGAGGTGAACATTGCACGGGTTCGGGTCCGGGGTTCGTGTTCATTGTTTCCTTGCCTGCACTATTTTGTGTTGTGTGCGTGTGTAGTTTAATTTGCTTCTATGCGGAGCATCTCGCTTAAACCGTATCAGCTGCCTGCACACTTAACCCGTTGACTCTCGTGCCGCCCGTAACCGGCTGTGAAGAGCAGTGGCCTTTGTTCCACCTTTGATCAAAATTGGCGTTTTCTATACTCAACTTCTGCAGGAGCCAAAGATACTCAGATCAGAGTGGTCTATTTAATGAAGCCTGAAATATACACGAAAATGTTCAGAAATTTGAGGGAAAACTCAGAGCAAAATTTTCTGCCACAACACGTGGCTACTCCATGGCAAAGGTGGCTTACTACAACATGTATTTAAGGCTAGAGCCAAAAAAATTTTGCAAAAAATATTGATAAACATCCGGTAAAACATACATGTGATCACATGAGCGCGCGCATAAATAAAGGGCATGCGCAATTCGATTCTCGTCCAAGGTTGTAAAGAAGCCTCTTTTTGATCGAGGATTGCTCAAAAACCTACCATACAACCTATGACGAAATTTTCACAGTTGATTTGTTGGGGTGAATTACGTTTAGAGCCAAAATTTTTATAAAAATCTGTAGGACAGCTTTTGAGCTATTTTTGATTTCACACTTTCTTAGTTTGCGAAAAATCTATCTTACAGGCCCCGGTTGTTCAAAGGCTGGATAACGCTATCCAGCGGATAAATCGCTATCCAGTGGATAAATGTTAACAAAACAAACCACGTTATCCACTGGATAGCGATTTATCCGCTGGATAGCGTTATCCAGCCTTTGAACAACCGGGGCCAGATTTTTATTTTACTTTGCATGAAATTTAAATCAGACCTAATTTCTTAATCCTGAAATTTTGAGGTGGGGTCATGCGGGTAGATTTTGACTTAACTTATTAGTGCCCAGTCTCTCGTTGGGTACCCGGTCGCTCATTTTGGCCATTTGTTGACGTTTAATTTCACATGGAATGGTAAAAGACTTGAGCAAACATTAACTAATGAAGGGAAAAACATCTTGGAACCTTTTTGAAAATAGTTAAAAGTTGTGCACTTATACTCCATCAAAACTATAGTAAGCCACCTTAAACGGGAAGCAAGCTCAGTAGAAGATCAATCACCGCTACAAAGAGATAAGAAAAGCTCTTTCTCAACTGCTCACTTTGCTGGTTTACCATTTATCGAACCCACATATGACGGCTATATACAACTACAGTCCATCAATAGGAGCGTGCAGCTACGTCTTATTCATGTCAATGCGTTTCCACAGACAGATCTATTTTTAGTTTGAATTTACCGCGAATTCAGACCCCCGCGGGAACACCAGTGTCCAATCACAAGCACGGACTTAATTTTTAACTGACGTCATCATTTCACCCGAAGATTGAAAAGAAAAACAACTATTTTTTTTCCTCACTGACGCGTTAGACCGGAACTGACCTAATAGCTGTTATTGGAGTTGAGCCCCCTGTCAAATGTTCTATTGTTTAGAGCGGCACACAAACGAGGCTAAAGGGTCAATACAATGCAGAACTGACCCTTTCTCCTCGTTTGCATGTCAAACCGCTGATAACTGCGATAAGAGCTATTCGCAGGACAAGAAGTGTAAAAATAGACCCGTGTGTAAAAATACTGTGACATAGGCTAACAATGGGAGTTGCACGCTCCTAGGCTTTATCACTGTTTCCGACGCCATCTTGACGGATGTGGAAAATAAAATTGAATTTTACACAATTTGTGAATCTCAACGTTAAAATACTACGTAGAAGATTGTAGTTACCAAGTTTGAGGGATGTAGCCCGGCAAGAAGACGTTCAGTTTCCCCGCGAACCGCTACTAACCAGCCTGTAACCAGCCCAATTCACAGACAAATGTATAGAAAATTAGAAAAATTATCGGAGCGTCTTTTAGCCAAACTATATCCTTCAACTTGGTGAAAACGATTCAGAGAAATCACTCAATTCAGAATCGCTGGACATGTTGTTTTGCTTCAAAAACCCTTCTTTGTGATTAATTCTGTCCAGAAAACGACGTCACGAGATGAAATTGCACAATAGAATCTCGTCCCAGTCCCCTGACCATTTCTAAACAAAAGTTGAGCAGTTTTCAGCGCCAAAAACATGACTAAATTTTTATTTTTGAGAACTTTAACGTTTGCAATCGATTTATTTATATATTGGACGGTAAAATTATGCAAAAAAATTCACTTCATATGCACTTTAACAGTTTACAAAAGGTTTAAAATTTGGGTTTTTCTGTAATTATACGACTTTATTTCAACACTCAGCTTATTCTATACCGAGAAGCTATTCAGGAAATTATATTCTGTCACGTGTTTTACATTTCTTCTTCGTTCCACATATCCTCAGTTCGTCTGGTGGGATCTCCTCTTGCGCATGCGGGTATTGTGCAAATCCGCAATTATGGCCGCTGGGGGTCTTCCTGTGATTGGTCCTGGGGACTAACGCAAGGTCACGTGGTGTGTCGAGAATTGGGCTATCGCAGAGCTATTTTTACTGATTCTGGATCTGATGGATTGTTTGAGCGAAACACTGCGCCCATTTGGATAAAAGAAGCAAATTGTACCGGAAACGAGTCATCTATCTTTCAGTGCGATTTAAAATACATGTGTAGCAGTGATGAACGTTACATTCGGTGTTTACATCTCAAACACCGTGATGCCGTGATCTGTGAAGCCAACAACGAACCAGTACTGAACGGTAAGTACCCTTGATTGAAAATCGCAACACTATACTAATGATGAGTCTATGAGCTCTATCACAGTGTAAACCACAGTTTCGAGTTTCCTGTTAACGGATTGTTTAAAGGAGAATTATGTCCAAAATAAATGCTTGATATTTTCAATCCTAGTTCCCGGCCACATGAGGCGCTGTCAATATCGTGTTTTGCTCTACGAGTACAAGGAACCCCCTACCCCCCCCCCCCCTCCTCCTCTTGACTTGCCGGTCTCCGCCCGTGCTTAGGAGTCCAGTCGTTAATGGTGCTTTTCTTTTGGAAAGTCCAATATTGGGTTGTTTAATCCAAAAATTAAACGGATGTTCTTTTCTTTACTTAATGGGTTAATCGAAGATTACTCGGATCATGGTGCAGCAAAGGAACAATCCATTCTGCAATCTCGTTCCCAGGGCTTTTCCCGCCCCTTCCAATATCGAAGAGATAAGCCATGGGAACGAGGTTGTCCTTTCTGGCAAGATAAGATAAGAACTTTATTAATGTGTCGAAGCCGTTAGCATACAACGTATACTAATTGGGAACACCTAGCTACGATGACTTGTCTAATAATTAATAAAAATGACATATATGTACATTTATAAGTGTTGCAAAAGTATTAAAACAAACAACGAGTCACGCGTTAAGTCAGTTGTTAGTTGTTACATAAAAAAACAGTCATTACAGGTGGTGTCCAACAGGCTTGTGAGATTAACCAATTTGATCCGGATTCTTCGGATCCTTTGATACATCATGATCCGGTTGATGTTAGAAAAGCAAAATCATTTTTTGGAATTAAGAATCCAATCTT
>JAHPZR010024271.1:5000-46549 GCA_019787425.1 Platygyra sinensis | reverse complement strand
ACTGTTTTCTAAATATACATTAAGATTCGTGCAGTTCGGACATAAAGGAAAGCATGACCGCTGGATCGATTATCGCGTTTTCAAACGGCGACCGAAAAATGACAGCTAATGAGGAAGCCATCCCCTCCTTGCTTCGCAGTGTTTACAGAGCCATGACAGAAGAAATGACTCCAGCTAGCAATGTTAAAGAAGAGTTGTCGAGAGTTTTTTTCCCGTGTTGGTGCACAGCAGCCTCTTTTGTGCAATCAAAGAGTGAATTATGGAAGCAATGGTAGTAGTAGAAAGAACGGGAGATTAAGATCAACTTCCTGGAAGGTAACACAGCTAAAAAGTATGCATAGTATCTCTTTGTTATTCATCGACTACGGCACTGCGGCACTGCTGCGAGCAGCATTCGTTTAACTAATTCAGACTTAATTATTCATGAGTCGACCACGGGCCTGCGGCAATACGGTAGCAGGAGATTACTGGCACGTAATCGTGGCCGGGTATTCTAGAGTCGCTCCCAATTCTTTACAAGAGATACTATGCGGACTTTCTTTAGCTGACTTTACTTTCCAGGAACTTGATCTTAATCTCCCTTTCTTTCCACTGCTACCTTTACTTCCATAATTCACTCGTGGATTGCACAAAGGAGGCTGCACCAACACGGGAAAAAAAAAAAACTCTCGACAACTCTTCTTCAACATTGCTAGCTGGAGTCATTACTTCTGTCATGGCTCTGTAAACACGGCGAGGCAAGGAAGAGATAGCTTCCTCATTTGCAGCCATTTTTCGGTCGCCGTTTGAAAACACGATAATCGATCCAGCGGTCATGCTTTCCTTTATGACCGAACTGCACGAATCTTAATGTATATATACGACTCTTGATGCATATATACGAATCTTGATGTATATATACGAATCTTGATGTATGTATCACTGTCTTGTCATGTAAATTTATGATCTTGTTGTTTTGTCCCTTTTTAACAAGCATATGTCGCCTTTTCGAAATTTCCCCATCAACATGCAGCCATCGCTGTGGCTTTCTGTTAATACGTCCGTACTTGAATGAAGTTTTCCAGCAAAACAGCTAAGTTTAGAAAATAAAGGCACCACTCACATGTTGTAACCGTAAAGAAGAACATTCATCAGAAAAAATGTAGGCAAAGAGTGTTTTTTGGTTTGTTGCAGCGAAGTAAAAAGTTAAACAGCGACTTGAATCAGCGACGGGCCGGGCCGAAAAAAGCGCGTGAAAAAAATTTTGGTTGACCGGAAGTGAATTTATAACAATTTCCGACTAATTCGTCCTTCGATCGTCAGAAATTACATTTTCACACAGCACTGTATATATTTCGGGCGCTTTAAAATTTCGGATGGGGTAAGGTCCGTTATTTTTGTAACCACATATATATTGCGGATTGAAAAATACATTTGTCTTTTTTTCTAATATCTTTGTTTGTTTGGATTTCTTCATAGCCTCTCCAAAGACATCGCACACAACCACAAAGGATGTGAGGGGTAACTTAATCATCTTTAAATGTTGTTTCTTTGCTTTTTTCTTAGAGGGCATGTGTCTTGATTTTATCATAGCTTAAAATAAAGCACTTTCTTTCTACTTTACGGATTAAGCAAAATCCTTTGGCAGAGGTAACTCTCGATTAGTACTCACCTCTTTTATTCCATTTACATTATTATCTTATGTCTCCAGGGCCGTAGCCAGAAAAAAAATTTTGACTGAGGCAATGTCTATGAATAACGTATGACTGAGGCAATCAGTCCATGGTTGAGTTCTCTTCCTAGGTATTAGGTACTATAAACAACAAAAGCCAAAGAAATGATCGAGGCAAGTGCCTCGGTTGGCCTGTTACTATCTACGGCGCTGGTCTCGAAGAAGACAAATCCAGGTTTCATGGAATGCGAGCGACTCAGAAGCGATTACACGTGAAGTCGACTACTTAAAATTTACTGTGTTTTCACGTGACGTCATCGTAGTCAAACAAAGAAACGGCGGCCATATTGGTGTTCCGAGTTGAACTTTCTTACGTGAACACTTTCTTTTGTTGGCAGTTCTAATACATTTGAATGGCTGCTGGCATTGTAAATGAATGGCCTTAAGAAAGTAGTAATTTTGACTTAAAATTTTGAAGTCAGTTTTTTCTTGTTTCTTAGCAATAAGCAAAGACTCTTCCTGTCATGTCAGTTCAAAGAGGCATCAACATATAATTTTCCTCAGAGTTGTCCTCGAGTTTGGGCTGGCTCAATATCTTCTCCCTAAGAATAGGAAAAACTTCGTAAGTTGATAAAGAAACCAAAAAGAAATTCAAAGAATGGTTCACTGAATCAATGTTTATCTCTGTCGAAATGAGAGGATATGAACTATCTCCAGTAGTGTTAGAATGATTTCCTTCTGAGTGATCCATGTTGTTCAGTAAAGTGAGCCTCTGTAGGGACGTTGAGGTTTTAGTGAATAGCCTAGTAGTCACATGGATGAAGAATGTGTAAAATAGGAGTTACAAGCGAAGGAGCTTTCTATCAAGAGAAGTGATCTTGACAAAGCATCCAAATTAACATTTGTAAGAGTTATTTTAATATTGATTTCGAATTACGACAAAAAAATGTTAACTACCTTGGCTTACAAATTTTGTGATCTCACTTCTCAGCTTATAATTCATTGCTACTTCCCTGTGTTCCCTGTGCTCCCTGTGCTCCCTTTGTCCAATGTGTTCCCTGTGTTGCCTGTTCCCCCTGTGCTCCCTGTGTTTCTTCTGTCCAATGTGCTCCTTGTGTTCCCTGTGTTCCCTGTGTTCCCTGTGTTCCCTGTGTTCCCTGTGTTCCCTGTGTTCCCTGTGTTCCCTGTGTTCCCTGTGTTCCCTGTGTTCCTGTGTTCCCTGTGTTCCCTGTGTTCCTGTGTTCCCTGTGTTCCTGTGCTCCCTGTGCTCCTTGTGCTTCTTGTGCTCAATGTTCTTTCTCTTTGCTCCCTGTGCTTCCCATGCTCCCCGTGCTCCCCGTGCTCCCCGTGCTCCCCGTGCTCCCCGTGCTCCCCGTGCTCCCCGTGCTCTCAGTGCTCCCCGTGCTCTCCGTGCTTCCTGTGTTCCCTTTGTCCAATGTGCTCTCTGTGTTCCCTATGCTTCCTGTGCTCCCTGTGTTCCCTGTGTTCCCTGTGCCCCCTGCGTCCCCCTCCCGTATTACAATGCCTTCGAACTGTCAGGGTTAATAACACGCTTCAATTCTGTTTTTACTCACCGTTTCGTTTTCTGAAAGTACATGACGATGACGATGGCAACCAGACACACAACTCCAAGAAGAACACCGAGGGCAACCAGCGCGCTCTTGTATGACGTCACAGAGTCCGGCTCATCTGAGTTGCGATCGGAAGCTCTGGGTAAAACCGAGGGAGGTTGGTTCGAGTCAACCTCCATCCGATCGATATAAGCGATGTCATGTCCTAATCGTCGATGGATTTCCGGCGCCGCCTCAAGCACCAAGTGATGTAGGATTTCTTTTGGAATGACTTTAGTCTTACTCTTTACGGCTAGTCTCACATTAATGAGAGGCGTTCCCTGTAGTGCTAAGGGATATCCCTGGAGAATGAGGATTTCATCCGGTTTAAAACCGGGGAACCTTTGCTGTCGCTTTTTTGTTTCGTTATCACTGACGAATGAAAGAAAAAAAGGAAACAAAACATAGCAAAATAGTCACCATTTGGTACAAATATATTCTCGAATACAGTAAGAGCCCGCGTATAAGAACCTGAATTTTTCAATTTAGCCTAAATGGGTTCTTATATAAATGGTACTTAAAGCAAATTTAGGCTACCAAGGTTCTTAAAATAGGTTCTTATATTTTCATATGAATTTCATCTGAATATACAGTGTACTATATATATTAATTATATTAGAAGTATCATCTCATAATACAGTATAAATCATTTATTTGTACCATAAAGCAATGCCTATAGGCCGTTCAGCGCAGGTACAATAGAAAACAACATGGTACTTAAGCTCGAAAGAGAAAACAAGTTATGTCAAGTTACATTTAAATAGATGATGATCTTAATTCAGCAGTTTCTATCTATACGCTTTTACAGCAACGCGCTGATAAGAACCTAACTTCAAATTTTAGCCTAAATAGGTTCTTACGTGGAGGGGGTTTAAAATGAAAATTTTAACCTAATAGGTTCTTATACGCGGGCTATTACTATATTCTTCGTTTGACATAATCATCCAGTATACATATAACTGTTTCGTAATTTCATTTTCATAGTTTAGTAACATATTAACCTGACAAAGGTTGGTCTGGCCAAATATTGTTTTAAATATACCACGTTTTGTCAGCCTTGCAGTTATCTTTGACTTATCATTTATTATCTCTAAGTATTTTTCGCAACAAGCGCGTCCTGAAAACTGGGAAATGTTATCAGGGTATTCCCAGTTTTAGCTAGGGTTTATTCAGTCCGTGACGCGGCGTTTAGAAAAATCACGTATGAGCGAAAATATTTCATGTGTTATATGTAGAAATCAAATTAAAAAATTGTAGATGTCCATTTTATTAGCTGGATAAATATGATAAATGAAAATAATTTTATTGACAGTTGTATTTAACATACTCACTTCGTCACATTCAGGCATGGGTTCAATCTACAGTGGCTTGTTAAGATATCAGCAAACGTCCATTTAAACTCCGAAGAGTTCCACTGAAAAAATATAAAGTATCATCAGAATTCTACTTTATTTGACATTTCACGGTTACAAAAAGACATAACTTGAACATAAATATAAAGCTTTTTCAAAGAAAAGGAACGATATCGATAAACACAATGGACTCACAACGTGACCAACACTCAGTGGCTTGATAGCTCAGTTGGTAGAGCACAGCACCGGTATCGCAGAGGTTCAAATACTGTTGAGGCCCGAACTTTTTTTTTCAGGATTTAATTTCTAAAAACTGTGATGATCGTTCATACTTTCATAAACACAACAATTTATTAGTCTAGTTAGCTCCATAAACATAAAAATAGTTTCGTATTCAGATGTGTTGATTTTCATGACTTCAGATAAAAAACACAGCGAAGCACTTCAAAAGGCACATCTTTAGCCTTAACACCGCCTAATACTAATTACTGCGTAGGCTTACAACTAGTCAAATGCTATTCCGTTCAGTTTCCACTTCTAACAACCTTATGGCTGATTCCAGTGAAAACCAGAGAAGAGGAGGCATGACACGTTTTCCGAGCAAGAGTTTTTCTCAAGCATCAGGTCCCACAAGATTTTCTTTTCGATCTGTCACATATTTGGTTTATATTACTCCTTTAGCAGGTTCGTTCAGGGCGTTGTGAGTGACCGAGACTGGTAAGACAATTTCGTTCCCAGGATTCTGGGATTAATTAGGTTGCTTGTAAGGCAGCGACAAAAAAATGTTACTTACTCGATTCAATGTCATTTTTAGGACAATAGAGAGTGTATTAAGTCCTGCAATAAAAACAGATAGGATGCAAAACAGATATACTGTATTTCCTCGAATAATAGCCTTCCCTCAATTAATCGCCTCTCTCGAATAATCGCCCCCCCTCCCCCCCCCCCCCAACCCTTTTGACCGAAATATGTAATAGTAATTTGACGGAGTGGAGTACAATTCAGGGAAAAATCACGCGAGTAATTTCAGAAATTTCGGAATAAAAATGTCTTTTGAGAATTTCTTTTGGGCGAAAACGTCAGTAGCGCTTTAAGTAAGTTTTGAAAACTGTAGAAAACATTGCGAAGGAAGCATCCATTAAAGCGCGCATAATTGACGTGAAAATCACGCAGGTATTCAATTACAAAAAGAATGAATGAATGAATGAATGAATGAATGAATATGAATAAATGAATGAATATGAATAAATGAGTGAATGAACAAACGAACGAAAGAATGAATGAATGAATGAATATGAATGAATGAGTGAATGAACAAACGAACGAAAGAATGAATGAATAAATGAATGAATGAATGAATGAATGAATACCTATATTTAAGTGTCGATTGATAGCATATAACAATGAAAATACAAAAATGTTTACTAACCAACGTTAACTTCACAATATTCTCCAGCAAACTTTTCCAAACAGTAACATTTCCACGTGTTCTTCGCCTGCTCACAAGAACCACCATTCTGGCACCTTGTGATGGGGCACTTATCTGGAGGGCTCGCTGTGTTTGGGGCTGAGGTAGACAAGGGTCCTCGAGTGGTAAACGTCCGAGTAGGTAGGAGCTTGTAAGTGCTAAGCGCCCCTGAAATTGACGACCCAGTCCCTGAACTTGCACGTGGAATTTTAAATGTTGTTGTGGGGGAGGACCTGGTGATTTTGACAACGGTTGCTGTAGGAACTATGGTGGAATGTAGTACAGATTCAGAAATCTCTTATTTTGTGCCCTCAATAGACCAATTTTGATATACTTTTGTCCTTGGGCCATCGTAGTTTGATCAAAAATGAGACACAAACAGCAGTGATAAACAAATTGAACTTGCACATTTTCATTATGACTTGACGCTTCGTTTCGTTTTGTAGAGTACATACGAAACGTCAAGTCATAATCAAAATGTGCAAGTTCAATATGTTTATCACTGCTGTTTGTGTCTTATTTTTGATCAATTTTGATATATTAAATTCAGCCTAACACAATGTATCTCAGCATGGGGCCCTTGGAAATAAGCCCCACAAACTGTAATTTTTCCTCAAAGCCTCGTACTTTAACTTGATTTAGACTATTCATCTTTGCTATTTCCCACGATTAACTACGTGATCAAAATTTCAAGGACAAAGGCGAATTTTTGTACGACCCGAAGGCTTGAGTTTTGGTACATGCGACTACGGAATGCCTCACTATCAACCTAATCTTGTTCCCAGGCTCTCTCGCCTTCAAGGAGAGCAGAAGAGAGAGAACTTGAGAACGAGGTTGCTATCGACCAGCCTATGCCTTTTTTGACCTTTGTCAATCATTATGACGTCATGACTATCGTCTTCCCGTCTCAAAGAGAAGATGGAGCTATTTGACAACCTCTTTCCCAGCCTCTCTCTTATTTGCCTCCCTTGCCGTTGAAAAGACCCGTCGCTTTCCTCAATGACGAGGGAGGAAAAAGGGAGAGAGGCTGGAGACGGGTTCGACGATTCGGGTGAAAAACAGGAAATTTTCCAGCTAAAGTATGTTCAGTAAGCTCGTTTACTATCCGCACTGTTTCGGAATATTTTTCGTTGTCCTGGACAGTCTTCCATAGCGTGGTTCAACTGTATTATGTTTCCCTTCACTGTTGCAAAACTTGAGAAACTAAATGAGGATTTACGTTACCTGTGAGATTTCCGTGTCGTGGCTGACAAATCAAACAAACGGTGCAGTTGAGTTTGCAAGCTAGACAGCCTGTGTCGTCAATTCCGCCCAATACCTTGAGAGTACATTGATTGAGAGAAACTTCAAATCCTTGACATTGTATCTGAATAAACCAGACAAACACGGTACCCTGAATCGACCGTGGACATTTGTCACTTATGAAGCTTTCCTTCAAGGGAGGTCCTTGGTGCAGCTGCCGACATAACACTTCCGCTGACTGGTATGTTAAGTCTAGCAGCGCGCAAATCACGCCCCACTTGCCGTTGTACTTGAATTGCACGTGACCTACGTTGGGCGTGTTCATTCCTAACAAGCGGACTTCGAAACCTATGAAAGACAGTTGAATGACAGTTTTATGATACAGTATGAGATAAAGGTGCGATACTGCCCGTGTACGCTGTGATGACACTAATTTGCTCCACTAACTCTATGGAAACACAAACAGTTAGTTTAAGTGCATTTGAATTAAAGGAGTGATGTCACAGTATCGCATCTTGAAAAGTTTAAGCTAAATTTTCCAAGTTTGTCTTTTTAATCCGTGTTAAGGTGGCTCGATTGGATTTTTGACTAACGATACTGTTCAACTTTGAGCGATTACAGCAACACCATTATCAATCAACAGAAAACCAAACGTCACTGGTGTATTAGAGAAGGATGAAAGTTTCAAATGGGGTACATTTCACAAGGATCTGAGCTACCATAGCAACGAAATGACGCCTACCCCATTTTACATAAGACCGAATAACTTGCCGTCAGGGACAATTTTGGAAATAGTACGTCGGGATCTCGGACTTGACTTACGTTGTCTTAAAGGGGCAGTGTCACGAGGATTTTGCAGTTTTAGGCCAATTCTGTGCTAAAATCATTGCTTTGAGGCTTTCCTCATAAACAAAATGCTTCTGTAAAGCTACAACGAAGATATCGAATGAATTTTATCACAGAGGGCTAACCATAATAAATTTCTTGAGCATTTTTTGAACACGTAGCATCAAAACTTGAAAAAATTGGCCAATTTTTTCAAATTTCAATCCATTTCCATCCATGCCATCCGTAGCGACAGGTGACAGGAAACAGTTTCAGTACCTTCAAATAGTCTTCAATAACAAAACTAGATCACTAGTTTTGGAATTCAATTAATGCGAAGGCACATTCTAGCTTTTTGTAAAGTCGCCTATAGTGTGACAATGCCCCTTTAACGATAGCAATATGTTAAAAAATCTATAGGAGCAATTTAGAGAAAATTGTATCAAGGTGTCAAATACAACAAGAACACAACAAAAACAAAGCTTTTTAAACGTTATTGCAAACTATGTCCACAGGACTTGACTAAGTGATATCCTGGTCTTAAATGAATCTATAAAATGTAATTACCTCGAGTAAAAATCTCAGAGAAACACAGGCTCCCCAAGCTCAAAATTCGTTGTGTATCGGACTGCTTATGTATATAGAGAATTGTATGGGAAAATCACCGATCGTAAAACAAATTTTATAACTATCTCATTTGAAATAAAGTTTTCCTACCTCAAATGTGATAAAAAGGAATTAGAAAGCTGACAATGGCTAAAAAATATACACTGGACGTTTCGGCCACTACTGTTACCTTCTTCAGAGGAAGGAAAAAGTAGTGGCCTAAACGTCCAGTATAATTTTTTAGCCAGTGTCAACTTTTTAATTCCTTTTTACCAAATTTTTAACACGTCTGGCTACACACCGAACACTTTTACCTCAGATATGCCGCAAGCTTGTTTCTTGTGCCGGTTTTAAAGCCACTCGGACGCCGTTTAGTAAATTTTTTTGAAACTGTTACTTCTCCTTCTAAAAGAATGGAAAGGCAGACCATTTGAATTTGAGTGCGCACTCAAATTCAAATGGACCAATCAGAGTTGAGGATAAAGCCACCTTGCGAGCGCTGTTGTCGCGGTCCTGGTTACAAGCACTTCAGGAAAGCCGAAGAGGCAAATGTTAAGGCAAATGTTTCGTTTTTCGTGAGTCTTCCGACCCCGAAGCACACGTATTGGAGTGAAATTTATTGGGCTTTATGGAACTGTTCGTTTATTCCGACTCGGGACTTTTCCTTTTGAGAAAGCGATTTGTGAAGTGATGTCTGGCCAGCGATGGATGGAGTGGTCTGCCTTTCCATTCTTTTAGGAGGAGTAACGGTTTCAAATAACTTCACTAAATGGCTTCAGAATGGCTTTAAAATCGGCTCAAGGAGACAAGTTGGCGACACATTTGAGGTAGGACAACTTTATTTCAAATGAGATAGTTATTTACACACTTTTTTACGATCGGTGATTTTCCCTTACAATTCTCTACACTGTAAATCAGAAAGATCTGTTTTAGCCCTAAAAATAGGGCCGATTCGGTGAGTAAAATACAGTCCTATTTTTGGGTCTAATTTGGCTCCCTTAAATCAGGGCCAATACAGTCCAATTAGCTAGGGCTGATTTGGTCCTCGGGCTGAAATGGGCCCTAACGTGGGCTGGAATAGCTTTTTGATGCAGCTTTTTTGGCCCACATTACGCTCAAATGGCTCCAGGAAGGTTTGAATCAGACTTTCCCCAGCAGGGCTGAATTGACACTTTGGGGCTGAAACAGATCTTTTCAATTTTCAGTGTATATAAACAAGCTGTCACATACACCGCGTATTTTGAGCTTGGGGAGCCCGTGAGAGAAGACGCTCTGCTTGACATTCAGAAACATTGGCTTGAATATCAATTAAGTGTTTTTTATTCCCTCCTAATTTAATAACTTTAGGGGTAATTTTAATAAAAAGCAAAACAACACCCCACGACGGCACTATAACCCGTTAAGAGCTGATGGAAGCAATCTTGTGACTAAGACTGATTGACTGAGACAGTTTCCAGAGTTTTCAGTGGTGCATTGGGTCAAGCGGTCTTCCGGTTCGATACTATGATTGTCATGGGTGGATAAAAGGAAAAGGTCGGAGATTTAAACCTTGCAAACCGAGAGGAAGAAATCGAATTCGAAGCAGTGGCGTTTCGTGCCAACCAATGAAAATCCTGCGACGTTAGTAGGAAGGGCATGAGAGTATCGAACATGGTCAAAGATACCAGAGGACTGCTTTACCCAGTGCACCACTCCGGAAACTCAGTCAATCTTAGTCACTGGATTGCTGTCATCATTTCTAAACGAGGTACACTTCTTGCTGCAAGTGGTGCAACTCTTGTCTTGGCTAAGGTCAGATCAGGTGAGGTAAGGTAAGGTAACTTCATTTAGAGCCTCAACGTAGGAAGTGGTAGCCTCTTCCAGGCGTGCAGTTAGTTGGGACTCAGCGCGAAAAACACTAACTGAACACCTGGAAGAGGCTAAGGAAGTGGTTGCCCGATCTCCCAAGGCAGGGGCTCATAACAAAAACGCACGACTATTGACAAGAACATTATTACTTACAATTACTATATTCGCTAAGATGATCAACTAGTTAGAAAGTACTGTTCTTGCACTCGCACCCTACAAACTTGACACCATTTAATCTAGAATGAAATTGTGCCAAAGTGGTCGAGGATTTGGTGAGAGCTGGTGATACTGAGTAGTCGACTTGATACTGATCCACTCTCGTAGATATCCCTCAAATAGACAACAGCCATAGCTCATCGGTATAGCTCATCATATTCAAGTCCTGCTATCCACATCTCCTGCATTACAACGTTGGCTGGAATGGTAAATGTAGGCTTTCAGAGTGCTTCGTCTTGTTTATTCAGTACCCGCCGAGAGGTCGACTTGGGGCAAGCCTGTGGTAAATGGTGCCAAGTAACCAACTGGGTCAAACAATGTGGCGATTCTCTTCAGGGAATAACGTTTAGTGAGCTGAAAGTTTTCTTCGAGTGGATTTGCTTTGAATGTGAACACGTCTTCCTCTGGAAGCCGCGTGATTCTCACTGTCTTCACTGTTGGCATGGGATTCCTTGTTGATGTCTTATCCTCTGCCCTCGATAAGTATCTTCTCCAGAACATAAGGTTAATTGGACGAGCATTTACCAGCGTGCATTCGGGTTCTGTTCCACAGCTCATCTAAGTGCTTGTACAACTCAACACTTTGATTGACGTCCAACACCGAGTGACCGACGAAATTTGCCTGGACTGGGAACTAGGTAGAGTTTGCTGCGCGCCTTAATTTTAATAATGAATAAATGTTCAAAAAGGCTCTTACCACTTTTGTAATTGGTATCATTAGTGCACTCGACCCCTATGTCATCTGTGTATTCATCAATGTCATACTCCACCTTACGCGGACAGTCTAAAATATTCCTCTCATCTCCCCTGCAGTGTAGGTTGCTCAGCATAAACTGCATACCCCCATCCTTGTCCAGCCTGAAATGAAGGCACTACAAGATTTTTTAAAGTATTATCAACGGGTAAATTTAATTTTATGACTGCAAAGTACGTATGAATTATAATTCTGAAGCAATAGGGGACAAACACTAGTTATGTAATGTATTTGATTGGTATACCATGGAATACATAGCGAGTCACTTGTATTTTTGGTATACCAAGAAAATCCAAGTGGCAAGTACCAAGAAAGTACAAGTGGCAAGTGGGATATTTCATGAAATGGCACGAGAAGACGTTGTATAACTATTTTATACCACGCTCGGCATAGAAAATACAGTGGTCAACGCAATCAATGCGACCTACGCGGGGCGCGTGATGGGAAGTTTGGATGTAATATCGTCCAATATACTATGGCTTTCCTGATTCTGATTGGATGTATTTTCTATAGCATAGTATATTGGGTAAGAGAGATGATTTCCCATGTGAGCTTTATTGCCAAGGTAATCCCCCTTAAGGTGATTCCTCAGAAATAAAAGTTGCCAATGATTTTTTTCTAAACTTTCCCTGAACGTTTTCTACCAAGCTCTGTTTCGAAAAAAAAAAGATAGGTCACCATGCTCGCTTAAGAGATGTCATGGGCCAATTAATCTTACCCGATTTATGCCTGTAGCCGTGTTAATCACGCGCGTTATTCATCGGTCCACGTTACATTTTACAGTAGCTAGAAGCATAGTTTATCGAAGTAATACTTGGGAAAAAAACTTGACGGGTAGAAAGCATCGAGAATATTCTTAGGTTGCACGTGACGTCATCATTTTCTAAAATCAAAAACTAAAGAGCAACTAAAGTCTTTATCTTCATCAGGCATGTCTCGTCTATTTAAAATTTCTCCTGACATACCAAGCCACGCGCACAGCCTTATGGTAGCCAAGCTGACGACACAGCACGTGAGCATCCCGTATATCCCAGTCCCTCAGGCCTACTGTGCCCCAGATCCCTCCTAATTGAATCTCTACTCGGTCGGCGTTTCCTTTGTTAGATCTGCGAAGTCGCACCTCACCGTCTAAAGAAAAGAATGTCGAGATTATTTTCTCTTGATAGGTACAATCAGCCTGTTAAAAGTTTGCATTAAGGACTCTTGGTGTTCACCTCAGTACTACAAAGGGATCGCCTGATCTTCAGGACGGAACATTTTCTACTGCCCTGCAAGAGTAATCCGTTAATTTTACTTCAGCTTATCTCTGGAATTTGTTCAGATTGTTCGTGAGGGTCTTGCCTTGTGCGCTAACCATTAAGAGCAAAGGATGATGTATCTTTAGCTAATCACGCGTTGAACCTAGACCATGCAATCTTGATTTATTTCACTTCACCTACTCACGTGTTTGAATTGGAGTTTTGATCGGTGACCTACTGTGTCGATATGGGTGTTAATTCTGAGACAACTGTGAGATTGTTTGTCAGACACTCTAAAGGATAAATAATTTTAATTTTGGTATAATTTACCGCCTGTAATGTTGTATAATTTGCATATCACGCCGGCGCCATATTTCTTCCCACAATCTGTCTCAAGCTTCCATCCGGCGCTCACACATTTGTCTAACGATGTCTCGTTTCCCTGGCAACCGATGCTGGTCAGCCACATTGGTCCAGAGCCAGAACCAAATTGACCGTGTCCAACCTCGACCACAGCTTCCGTGAACCCCAGCTGACGACAAACTACATCGGCGTCGTGTTTGTCCCAGCCAATACTGCATACAGTGTGCCAGAAACCGTGCTGTTTTATCTCCACCCTTCCCATGTGGGAAAGTTTACTGCCATTTAATCTGACGGCAGCCGTTTCTGTGAAAATAACAAAAAAAATACCTCAGGAGGATTGTCACTGTAGCTGAATAGCCCACTGTTTTTTGGAGGAAAATGTCGACAAGCCATTGCTGTGAAAACCATTTACAAAGAACTAATCCTGCAACTGGAATGGGGAATTAAGCTTCATGAATTTTAGAACTGTGATCAGATATTAGTCATTCAGTTTGCGTTTTACAACCGTGACAAAGGTCGAACTTATTCGGACGAAACATCTCACTCGATTGTTTCAAACGATGAGTTATTGAAACTTCTGTACAAGTCCGTGTCAAACGCAGTGTTGGAGAGTACATTATTAAGGTACCATGCCTGCTGTAGCATTTTCGTTTAATTTTGGAGCAGTTTGTTTACAAGAGTTAACTAAGCCATTACTACTTGTACATAATGATTCCTTTAAAAACAGTAGTACATGGCATTAAATGAGCTCGTATTGGTGAGTCTGATTAGAAACTACAAATGTGGGCCACTGTTAGGACCAAGTAGCCGATGATTTGCTCACGCTTGAAGGTGGTCAGGTTTTTTTGTTGTGTCATTATCTTTCAAGACAAGAGTCACAAACTTTACAGTAATAAAAAGGGTGCGTTTGTTTAGGAAATTCCAAGATTGGATTCTTAATTCCAAAAAATGATTTTGCTTTTCTAACATCAACCGGATCATGATGTATCAAAGGATCCGAAGAATCCGGATCAAATTGGTTAATCTCACAAGCCTGTTGGACACCACCTGTAATGACTGTTTTTTTATGTAACAACTAACAACTGACTTAACGCGTGACTCGTTGTTTGTTTTAATACTTTTGCAACACTTATAAATGTACATATATGTCATTTTTATTAATTATTAGACAAGTCATCGTAGCTAGGTGTTCCCAATTAGTATACGTTGTATGCTAACGGCTTCGACACATTAATAAAGTTCTTATCTTATCTTGCCAGAAAGGACAACCTCGTTCCCATGGCTTATCTCTTCGATATTGGAAGGGGCGGGAAAAGCCCTGGGAACGAGATTGCAGAATGGATTTATGTTCCTTTGCTGCACCATGATCCGAGTAATCTTCGATTAACCCATTAAGTAAAGAAAAGAACATCCGTTTAATTTTTGGATTAAACAATCCAATATTGGACTTTCCAAAAGAAAAGCACCATTAACGACTGGACTCCTAAGCACGGGCGGAGACCGGCAAGTCAAGAGGAGGAGGGGGGGGGGGGGTAGGGGGTTCCTTGTACTCGTAGAGCAAAACACGATATTGACAGCGCCTCATGTGGCCGGGAACTAGGATTGAAAATATCAAGCATTTATTTTGGACATAATTCTCCTTTAAACAATCCGTTAACAGGAAACTCGAAACTGTGGTTTACACTGTGATAGAGCTCATAGACTCATCATTAGTATAGTGTTGCGATTTTCAATCAAGGGTACTTACCGTTCAGTGCTGGTTCGTTGTTGGCTTCACAGATCACGGCATCACGGTGTTTGAGATGTAAACACCGAATGTAACGTTCATCACTGCTACACATGTATTTTAAATCGCACTGAAAGATAGATGACTCGTTTCCGGTACAATTTGCTTCTTTTATCCAAATGGGCGCAGTGTTTCGCTCAAACAATCCATCAGATCCAGAATCAGTAAAAATAGCTCTGCGATAGCCCAATTCTCGACACACCACGTGACCTTGCGTTAGTCCCCAGGACCAATCACAGGAAGACCCCCAGCGGCCATAATTGCGGATTTGCACAATACCCGCATGCGCAAGAGGAGATCCCACCAGACGAACTGAGGATATGTGGAACGAAGAAGAAATGTAAAACACGTGACAGAATATAATTTCCTGAATAGCTTCTCGGTATAGAATAAGCTGAGTGTTGAAATAAAGTCGTATAATTACAGAAAAACCCAAATTTTAAACCTTTTGTAAACTGTTAAAGTGCATATGAAGTGAATTTTTTTGCATAATTTTACCGTCCAATATATAAATAAATCGATTGCAAACGTTAAAGTTCTCAAAAATAAAAATTTAGTCATGTTTTTGGCGCTGAAAACTGCTCAACTTTTGTTTAGAAATGGTCAGGGGACTGGGACGAGATTCTATTGTGCAATTTCATCTCGTGACGTCGTTTTCTGGACAGAATTAATCACAAAGAAGGGTTTTTGAAGCAAAACAACATGTCCAGCGATTCTGAATTGAGTGATTTCTCTGAATCGTTTTCACCAAGTTGAAGGATATAGTTTGGCTAAAAGACGCTCCGATAATTTTTCTAATTTTCTATACATTTGTCTGTGAATTGGGCTGGTTACAGGCTGGTTATTAGCGGTTCGCGGGGAAACTGAACGTCTTCTTGCCGGGCTACATCCCTGAAACTTGGTAACTACAATCTTCTACGTAGTATTTTAACGTTGAGATTCACAAATTGTGTAAAATTCAATTTTATTTTCCACATCCGTCAAGATGGCGTCGGAAACAGTGATAAAGCCTAGGAGCGTGCAACTCCCATTGTTAGCCTATGTCACAGTATTTTTACACACGGGTCTATTTTTACACTTCTTGTCCTGCGAATAGCTCTTATCGCAGTTATCAGCGGTTTGACATGCAAACGAGGAGAAAGGGTCAGTTCTGCATTGTATTGACCCTTTAGCCTCTGGGCCGCTCTAAACAATAGAACATTTGACAGGGGGCTCAACTCCAATAACAGCTATTAGGTCAGTTCCGGTCTAACGCGTCAGTGAGGAAAAAAAATAGTTGTTTTTCTTTTCAATCTTCGGGTGAAATGATGACGTCAGTTAAAAATTAAGTCCGTGCTTGTGATTGGACACTGGTGTTCCCGCGGGGGTCTGAATTCGCGGTAAATTCAAACTAAAAATAGATCTGTCTGTGGAAACGCATTGACATGAATAAGACGTAGCTGCACGCTCCTATTGATGGACTGTAGTTGTATATAGCCGTCATATGTGGGTTCGATAAATGGTAAACCAGCAAAGTGAGCAGTTGAGAAAGAGCTTTTCTTATCTCTTTGTAGCGGTGATTGATCTTCTACTGAGCTTGCTTCCCGTTTAAGGTGGCTTACTATAGTTTTGATGGAGTATAAGTGCACAACTTTTAACTATTTTCAAAAAGGTTCCAAGATGTTTTTCCCTTCATTAGTTAATGTTTGCTCAAGTCTTTTACCATTCCATGTGAAATTAAACGTCAACAAATGGCCAAAATGAGCGACCGGGTACCCAACGAGAGACTGGGCACTAATAAGTTAAGTCAAAATCTACCCGCATGACCCCACCTCAAAATTTCAGGATTAAGAAATTAGGTCTGATTTAAATTTCATGCAGAAGTAAAATAAAATAGTCTGTAAGATATAGATTTTTCGCAAACTAAGAAAGTGTGAAATCAAAAATAGCTCAAAAGCTGTCCTACAGATTTTTATAAAAATTTTGGCTCTAAACGTAATTCACCCCAACAAATCAACTGTGAAAATTTCGTCATAGGTTGTATGGTAGGTTTTTGAGCAATCCTCGATCAAAAAGAGGCTTCTTTACAACCTTGGACGAGAATCGAATTGCGCATGCCCTTTATTTATGCGCGCGCTCATGTGATCACATGTATGTTTTACCGGATGTTTATCAATATTTTTTGCAAAATTTTTTTGGCTCTAGCCTTAAATACATGTTGTAGTAAGCCACCTTTGCCATGGAGTAGCCACGTGTTGTGGCAGAAAATTTTGCTCTGAGTTTTCCCTCAAATTTCTGAACATTTTCGTGTATATTTCAGGCTTCATTAAATAGACCACTCTGATCTGAGTATCTTTGGCTCCTGAAGAAGTTGAGTATAGAAAACGCCAATTTTGATCAAAGGTGGAACAAAGGCCACTGCTCTTCACAGCCGGTTACGGGCGGCACGAGAGTCAACGGGTTAAGTGTGCAGGCAGCTGATACGGTTTAAGCGAGATGCTCCGCATAGAAGCAAATTAAACTACACACGCACACAACACAAAATAGTGCAGGCAAGGAAACAATGAACACGAACCCCGGACCCGAACCCGTGCAATGTTCACCTCTTTCTAAACGCGTGTACAGGCAAGTAATCCGTTTTGAACAAGTGGTGAGTGTTGGACAACTCTGGTGCAAAGTGGGAAATTGTGGATTGTATGCGTGTTTATATAGCGGAGTAGGGATGTGCACGGTTGAAGGAACCATGACATCAGAAAATGCATGAATTAATTGATTATTTAAATGAAAGAGGTTCGTGGCTTGACGTGGAGTCAAGGTTACGGAGTTGAAAGATAAATTCCTGCTCTAGATAGGGCAGATCTCCAGCTATTTTAGGATGAAGAATTAGATGGCAATGAGCAATACTTACCATTGGGCTTATTCAATTTGCATATGACTCCAGCAGTAGAGTGTTGGTTGCATGATGCTACATCCATCCCAACGTGACTGCAGTTGAAAAGTGAGCTCTCCTCTCCTCTACAGTTGACAGAAGCCATGAGAGGAGGCCCTGAAACTTTGCCGAAATACCGACCACAGCAAGTTGACTGTTCTGCACCGGGAAACCCGAGCTGTCGACAAACTACTTCAGCATCGTAAAAATCCCACTCGTCATCGCACACCGTCCCCCACTGGCCGTGCATGAACACTTCCACGAGCCCAGACCCCTCCCAGTAAGGATGAACAGAGAGGCGGAGCTTTGGATCATCTGAGGAAGATATGTAATCTGTTAGGTTTGGAATCAAACCATATTTAAAAGGAGATTTTCTAAGCATATTGATTATGGGCTATACAGGATATCATTTGTAACCATGTGGCACTTATGGCTCCCGAGGCGTAGATTACTCTGTTTATTTCTGACGAAATTTAAAAAGAAGGACGTATAATTAGCATTGCATGACATTCGTGTTTCCATTCCTGTCCATTTTAAGGGCAGCTTTCTGACAGCCTATTCCCTTTCTATATGATAGTGTATGGCAATGCGGTGTGATCTATAAATTACACAAATACGGCATTCGAGAAAGTCCATATATTCCTCAATTATTAATTGAAGAATAATTTCATGTAACAAGGGATAAGGAATGGTGATGGTTTGAGTCCAGTTTTATTTTCTTTATTTATGAACGATTTACAGCAATATTTTAAACAGAACAAATGCCCGGGTGTGGTGTTACGAAATCAATCTCTAAATTGCTTCATGTCAGTATGCAGATGATTTGCCAGTAATCAGCCCTTCTGCAGAAGGGTTGCAACAATCGCTTGATGTAATTCATAAACATGCTCAAGCTTTGAAGCTCAAAGTCAACGCCAAAAAGTCAACGACATAATTATACTCAGTGGTAATGGACAAAACAAGAACAAGGTAAATTTATTTTAAATGTGAAAATGAAACTTTGCAAATTGTTGACAAACAAACATGTTTAGGTATACTGAAGTGACGTCATGTAGTCGTTAGACTTGTGCAAGAGAAATTCTTAGCAAAAAAGCCATCAAAGTGCTGTCGATCGATCCTCTTCTAACATGAATACAGCAATAATTGCGATTAAGAACAAACTCTTTAATGTCCCGGTTAAACCAGTGTTACTTTATGCATGCGAAATTTGGGGACCGCAACTGTTGTCACACAAAGCACCTTTTGATCAAAGTACAAGTGAACAAGTTCTTATAAAGTGTTGTAAACAGTCATTAAACGTTCCATTTTATACAGAAATATTGCTTTCAGAGAAGAGCTTGGGCGGTACTCTTTAAGCATCGCACAAAGCATCAGTCCTCAGCTACTGGCAAAGATTGAAGTATTCTACTAACAACGTTTTGTTACGTGAAGTGAACAAAATACAGCGTACACTGACCATTCTTCGACATACAACAGAATGAAGAACCCGCAACCCAGCAGCACACCAAAAATGCACGATTAGTTATAAAAAAAAAACTCTCAGGAATCAATATTTAAAGAAACCCAGAACAGGTCATCAACAAGTTCAAGCACCTCATTTTCTCTTGGTTCAAGAGAGACATTTTCACAAAAGGAAGTTACAAATACTTATCAATTTGAAAACTACCTGACATCGATTACAATGCCAGCAGACAGAATTAACCTGAGATACCTGACAAGGCTTAGATTAGAAAGTCATGCATTACGAATACAGACTGACAAATATGAAAATAGAGGAGCATTAATCGCAGTAGAAGAGCGAACATGTTTAGTATGCAAAGAAAAAGTTGCATCGAAAATGAACAGTATTGCTTGATGTATTGTCGGGGGTGTACCACTTTAAGACGTGAGCTAAACTCACATTTCAAACGCTGACACCGTTACACTCTTTTTTTTATGTAAGAATGTTGTTTTTCCGGCCCAGGCTGAATATTCTTATTTTTCTGCCAATTTTAGGCTGAAAGTATTCTTGTATTACTCTTAAATTATATCTTATGACATTTCCGTTTTAGAATTTATTGGGGTATCAATTACAAGTGCTTTTCATTGCAGTCAGCGAGGTCAAGATGTAGCTAGATGTCACGTGAAACGACACTTGGCCGTTTTGGCTTTAGAAAAGCGTTTCAAAAGCATTTCACTCATTAGCGTTGAACATTTTGCTATAGCTAGCTAGTGCAGGTTTTTTCGTTTTGTTGGCTTGTTTCGCCGTTCAGAGAAAGGAATGATTTTTTAGGGTTAAGTTAAAAACATAAAATTGTACTGTATTTACAGTTGTGTCTACACACAAAATTATATCTATCCTTTTCAAAATATCGGCCTCGGCCGCTTTATTCTTAAAATATTCTTAAAATTTCGCGAATTTCAGCCTCAATATTCTTATAAAATATATTCTTATATAAAAAGAGTGTACACTTATTTAAGGGACAACGAAAAGACGAAGTATTTACTTTCAGCAGAAAACAAGGTTACGTCTAGAATTATAGGTAAATACATCCAGTTATTGTTTCAAAGAAGAAGAGATTTTTAATTAACAAATGCAATAAGGGCTATGAATTTTCTTACTAATTGTATTATATGGAAATGGTAAATGTTATTTGGTATTTTTTAATTCAATGTTTAACGTTTATTGTAACTAGACCAATCCCACCCTTTGGAGAGTAAGGCGCACTGAATACTATTACTATATGGAAGCATTTTATTCTGTATAAACTCTCGTTCTTCTGCTATCGCAGCTTGATTAAAAATATAGCTCATCCGAAATGTTATAATCTGTAAAATGCGTTGGTGTACAATGACCTACCGCCAATGTTGATCATCGTGTTTACGCTATATGTTCAGTTCAGTTTTTTAATCGCATTATGACCATTATGCTTGGTCTTTTTAAATAGAGAAAATGATACGTTGAGTGGACTTTAGTTTGCTATCCGTTTTTCTCTTTGAAATGAGCCTTGAAGCATTACCCCGAATATCAGAGGTGCATGCTGAGATGTGTCTTTCAGAAGTTGTATTGTAATGCTTGAATGTCTAATTTTCAATCACTTTTGCTAACGAGAAAATATGAAACTGTCGTGTCAACGCCGGCTAGATTAGTGCTTTCATGCCCACTTAGACAGCGGAAATGATTGTACAAGTATTTCCTCGTAGAGAGGCATTTTATTGTTTGAGCAAACTAACGCGGCCGCCGTCGTTTCATCCCTGGCGTCATGTAAAAACAATGCTCTATTGTCACGACGTCCGGGCGGGGACAGTGAATCGAACAAACCGGATGTCTAAGACTTTTCGGCGCCAAACTGACTCTTGCACGACACGTTTCCTTTGTAAAAAGCTTGCATGCAAAAACACTGTTTGTTTGTTCACTGATAAGCAGACCTTGTGTCACGCTACCCGTCAGAAATGCATGTATTTTCACTACAGAAATATTTTCCCAAAAGGTTTCATACGTTATTGAGAATTTGGAAAGCTCCCGATTTTAAGTCTCTCTCCTCTTCTGCAGAGGCACTTTTCCTTCTCTTCTCCCGGCCCAAGCCCCGCACGGTCAAGGCAAGGCGACCTTTACGTGGGTGGAGCAGGGAGGTTCATTAGGGACCTTACGAAAAACACGACGGCAACGGCAACGAGAACGTCACCAAACAAAAGGTTTAATGAGCAGAACAATAGCTGTGCACGTGCGTTATAACTCTTGGTACATTTCTTTGCCGTCCGCTGCAAAACAACAACGTGAAATGACCAGATTCTGCGTTGTTTGGAGAACGTGAACCACAAAGGCTAAATTTTCGTATTTCTCTTTGAAACTGAATGCATTCGTAGCATATTCAGCTGAGGCATGTTTTAATACCAACAAACACACTGAATAGATCTCAATAAATGCGAAATTTAAAAAGTAATATAGAAACACATTTTTTACTAGGCGTCGTCCTCGCCGTCGCCGTCGTAGATACGTAAGGTCCCTAATAATTAATGCTAACGGTGAACGGACAACCACCCTCAAGAGATCCCGAATGTAAAAGCAAATTCGATCTAGGAAAGCTATTCATGTATATATTAAGCCCACCAAGCTGGCATATCAGGTCAGCCTAATACACTGGGCTGTGTTCCTCAGACTTCATTTATAACTAATATTTACCGTATCCGAATTTACTCTTTGTTCAAGCGGTTACATCAATTTCCTAATTGAAAAAAGAAACTCTTCACTGACGCTTGCTCAGCTGCTGCTTTAAGATAATGTTGGCACACGTTTTAAAATTATCTCTTAGAATATTGTGCATTATACCTACCTTGAAACGTTGGTGAAGAAGAATGAACGGTCGCAGATGATACCAATAACGTGATAAAGATTACCTTAAACTGCATTTTGAATTAACAGCGGTGTATTGGAGATGTACGCAGTCGTCAAAAGCATCACATAAATAAACCAGAGTCACATTCAGGCACTCAATTATCACAAATTTAAAGTTAATCAAACGAGACGAGCACGTGACGCGAAAATCAATCGTCTGGAACTATTTACATCGGGAACAGAGCAGAAATCGGAAATGTACATTTCTTCGTGGCAAGAAGGGAGCAAAATTTGTCTTCATTTCTTATCGAGACAGGCGTGACTATATCGCCTACCGACTCATTAATCCGTTAAAGTAATCTTTACGCAAACATAGTTTACAGCTTTTGGCAAACATTTGTCAATTAGATTTTTTGAGGACACAGCTCGAGACAGCTATCACGCAGGGAAATCGAGAGAGAATAACCTAATTGTTTTAGTATAAATCTACTAGTCGTTCAAAACTTTATCTAAGTCCTCTCTGCAGACACTTCAAAAGCGCAAAGAGGCGGCCGTCATTTTGTCAATAAGGACACGCTGCTACGCTACTCACTATCACAGAATAGATATAGCGTAGGCGTGGTTTGTAAAATCAGAGAGCGCCATTCGTGATAGAATGCCAGTAACCTGCGAAGGACAAAGGAAGGAGGGTCTCATTGCAGGTTAGAATGCCAGTGGATTAAAACATAAGAGTCTTAGTATAAATCTACGAGCGTCCTATCACGAATGACGTTCTCTGGCTATTCTGATCTATTCTGTTGTTGATGATGAGTGGCTCAGAAGTGTGCAATAAATGAAGGCCGCTTCTTTGCGTTTTCGAAGTGTCTGTGAAGAGGATTTTGTTTAAGTTTGAACGACAAGTAGATCGACTTACTAAAATGATTAGATTATTTGTTCTTGATCTCCATGCGTGGTAGTTGAACGTCAACTACCACGCGATAGATAGAAATCTTAAGCTCATAATCCGGCTAATTGCTAAATGGTCTTAAATTCAAACACGAGAACAAGTTTAGGAAAGCGAGAAACACACTGGGAACACAAGCCAAGGGCTACATTGTTTTACTTGACATTTAGTGAAAGAGGTTCTTTTCTTTTCAATTAGACGTTTTCTTGAGACATCTTTTCTTTCCTGCTGGACAAGTTCACTTCCCCCGGGGAGGGGGGGGGGGGAGGTACTCCCGAGAATTTTGGATAGGGGTGTGTCGCGATGCTTCTTGAATCCTAACCCTATTTTAAGGACTAAGAAAGCGAAAACTGATACCCTTTCCAAGGCTCGAACATTCGTTTAGGTGGGCGTTTTCATACTCCAGTATCAGATAATTAACAATTATTCTTTGAAATCGAGGTGAATAGTGGCAGAATATTTACCGAGCCGCGAAGCGGCGAGGTAAATATTCTGCCACTATTCACCGAGATTGAGAAGAATAATCGTTTTAGTATATACACAGGAAGTGATCTCAACAACATTTTCAGAAGGAAACCATTAAAAATCGATTTAATTGACCTCCCAATTCATGCGTGGAAAACGTGCAAGCGGTACAAAGCATGCGCGAATTCGCGAAACTATTTACAGAATCTTTGAACATGGAAAATCTATAGTTTATAATCGAAAAAACCTCGTGACAGTCTAGAATAATGGTCCTTAGACACCGTTCAAATCAGTGTGAATCAAAAGTATGCTTTATTCAAAAGTAAGCTTTATTTTTGTTTGGCTTACGCATTATTGACTCGGTAGTGGGTGAATAATGCTCATTAGCCAGAGATAGCGAACCAATCAGATTGCTTAAAACACCAAGATCACTGAGTGTGTATATACTAATACAATTTAACTACCCTATGCGCTTGAAGGTTCGAACCGACGAAACGCCTGGCCTCTTAGAGGCGTTCAGTTAGTCAGGGCGCAGCGCGGAAAACAGCGCGCCAAAAAAGTAAAAATAAAGCCGAAAATTGCGAAAAATTACTGTTGAATTTTAATAAAAGTTGCTTACCTGAAACGCGACAGATCCAGTACCAAACTACTCAGAATGCGATAGAGCCACCGCTGGAGTTCAGGTAAGCAATTTGTATTAAAATTCAACAGTAATTTTTCGAAATTTTCGGCTTTATTTCTCTCCCATTACAAACCCTTGTAAATCTGTAAATCACGCAAATTACGTGGCAGTACACTACAGAGGTCAACAAAAAAATTGAGCTTCTCGTGTATCGAGCTTGGGCTACCTGCAGGCTTAGTCGCGTACTGTCAACGTTTGACTAAAGGAAAACACTGACTGGTCTTCAAATGACGCTAAGTTTTCACTCAAATGTCCACTGAATTCTTGTTTAACAAGAAGTAACAAAAGGGGAGAGCATCTTTATATAGAACCTACATGTTTATTTCCAATAGCTCAGTTACAAAAGATAACCTCACTCTAAACGGTCATTGGGTTGCTGATTACAATTCAGATTTGCGTTCTATTTTGAGCAATTCAACCTCAAATATCAGAGTAGCTCCACCTAAAAAAAACAAGAAAGTCATGTTGTACATGAAACATATCACACAGGGAGAGGAGGATACAGGATTCTTCAAGGTGGGGGAGAGGATAGCTGGTACCTTTAGATGGCAGAGTCATTGGGGCACGCCCCAAAATGTTGCAAGTTGAGAATTGGAACATAATTGTAAACTATTACACCAGAAATACTAACAATGCCACAACTATTCAAACTAGAAAAAAAAAACCCGTTTTGGTAAAGAGAGAGTAGGACAAAGAAAAAACCTGATTCCCCGACCGGAATTGAAACCATGACCTCCTGAACACTGGGTGGGCACTCTACCCACTGAGCTAGGAGAATTAAATGACCTTGCTCTCCATGAGTTCCTGTAGCTCAGTGGATAAAGCACCCGCCCGGTATTCGGGAGGTCATGGGTTCGATTCCTGTCAGGGAATCAGATTTTTTCTGTGTCCCACGCTCATGTCTTGTTGGTCAGTTCCTGATGATAGATGCAAATGCAGCCATAACAAAAATGAACTGAAAAAAAGTTTCAGGCTCTGAGCAGGATTCGAACACACGACCTCTGCATTACCAGCACAATGAGCTATCAAAGCCACATGAGGGTGGCCGTGTTTTTGTTCGGCCCTTTATGTTCAGTTCATAATACTTGGTTGAAGTATATGAATTCAAGTAGCAATTAAATGAAGACATCAGAGCAGTCACAGAATGTTTTCTAACTATTATTAGTCTCCTTCAGTCATCACCCAGTGTTTTTCCATTTGTTCATTGCCTTGTAACAGTTATGAAGGAGACTAGTATGTACTGCATCTAGATCAACCCTTCACAATTATATGTTAATGTACATAGACCACATTTTCATGATCATAAAAGGCTTAAATGGTCAAACATGGCAACTATTCATCACAACAACAACAACAACATGCTACTATATAACATCACTGAAACTCACCGGGGATTTTAGGAGGGGCTCCTCTCTCACCATAACCTGCAATTATTTCATTTAATATTAAGTCAGAATTTATCTTTGGCATAGAAAATATAACTTAAATGAAGAATGTAACTGAGAAGTGATTTTTAGATTTTTAAACCGTGAAAAGTAAGTTTAAATTTTTTTAGAACAAATGGTAATTAAATTCTAAGATTTAAGTGAGCCATGCAGAGAATAAATTTACTGTTAGCATAAAATTAAAACCCAAAATATAAGCATAAGCTGGAAAAGCCACAACCCCACTGGGACCCTCTGTTTTAAAATATCCATCATAAGGTGACCAGAGTTTTGACACCAAAGAAGATACAATGAGATGCATCAATTACAGTTAATCAAATAAATCAAATTATTATTCATTCAAAATATTTCCCCGTTTTTAATTGGTTAAAACCACATGCATAATTCACCATAACCAGATGCTGTTCACCAAATTTCGTCATAAAATTATTGAATCAATGATGTAAAAGTGCAGCCCACATCAAATTATTGAACTGATGACGTCAAAATGACGTCAAAAGTGCAGGCCGCTGGAGATTGCTGAACCGTTGACCGATAAAACCTGGGGGTGAGGTTGTGTTATTTTTGGTGAGCAGAAGAGCAGAAATGGTGAAACTCCTTTACGAACAGGGAAATATTTTGAATGAATAATAAAGCAATTATTGGATTCAGCTTTTGTAGGATATGAAGAATTCTGCAGATCTCGGAGGGTATTATCCACCATGGCCTTTGGCCTCCGTGGATAACACCCTCCTTGATATGCAGAATTCTTCATATCCTACTCAACCTCATTCAATAATTGCTAGTCATTTATTATTATTATTATTATTATTATTAGTAGTAGTAGTAGTAGTAGCAGTAGCAGTAGCAGTAGCAGTAGCAGTAGCAGTAGCAGTAGCAGTAGCAGTAGCAGTAGCAGTAGCAGTAGCAGTAGCAGTAGCAGTAGCAGTAGCACTAGCCTTGGCGTTGGCGTTGGCGTTGGCGTTGGCGTTGGCGTTGGCGTTGGCGTTGGCGTTGGCGTTGGCGTTGGCGTTGGCGTTGGCGTTGGTGCTGGCGTTATCATTAGCATTAGCATTGGCATTAGTATTTAGTATCAGTATGAGCGTTAGTATTATTAAATAAGTAATTAGTCACCAGTGTAAACATGAAACAACTATGACTAACACTGTATAACTGGTAGCCAGAGGTTTTGCAAGCAAGTGAGTTCACACTCACAGAGTTCACACCTACATCAAGTCAACAAGCTATCAAGTACTCTAAAAAATAATCTTTCTCTTATTGACAACATTGTGGAAAAGATGGAACAAAAAAACACAAAACATGTGTTGTAATATTGTTGAACCTGTGTAAGTTGTGAAATGGGCTCTTGTATGTCAGCCTTGTGTTCAATGAACTTGTCTAAATAATTGACAGTTCCTAGTATGCGAAGGACACCTTCCTTATCTACTGGGGGTGGCATTTCATTGATGGCTCTGATCTTCTCAGGATCCCGTTTCAAGCCTTCAGCAGAGAATAGGTGTCCAACATAGCTCACTTCTGGAACTCTGAGTTTCACTTTCTTGGGGTTAAACTTCAAGCCCACCTCTCTGCTCCTGTCCAACACTCTTCTCATCTTCTCATCAACTTCAGTTTGGTCTTTACCATGCACTAGGAAATCATCTACTATAATTTCAACAGGGACTCCTTCAAAGAGTCTGTCCATCTCCCTTTGGTAGAGTTCAGGGGCTGGTGAGATACCAAAAGGGAGTCTTGTAAATCCATATCGCCCCCACGGAGTGTTAAAAGTCAAAAGCTTGGAACTCTCATCATCTACAGGGAGCTGCCAGTATCCACTGCATGCATCAAGTGAAGTGAAACTCTTAGCACCTGCAAGTCGGTTTGCAACTTCTTTGACAGTAACCATTGGATAGTGGGGACGTTTCAACGCTTTGTTAAGGTCTCTGGGGTCAATACAAATTCGAAGATCATCCTTTGAAGGTGGGGTGTTCTTTCTTTTATCGTTCACCTTCCTTTTGTCAATAACTAGCATTGATGAAACCCAAGGTGTAGGCTCATCCTCTTTCACAATAATACCAGCTTCTTCCATCTCTTTGAGCTTTTCTCTTGCAGGTTTCAACATAGCAACTGGAATTTTCCTAGGAGGGTGTACAACTGGTGGCACTGAAGCATCAACTTCCAGATGCACTTTGTTTGGAAGTTTTCCAGGTTTGTCACTGAAACAATCTTGGTATCCACATAAAACTGAATCTTTTTGGAACATAGTCTGGTCTTCACTTGCTCCCTGTGTTTTTGATGTGGCTCGATCGGGCTCTGGCGAATCAATCAGTTGGAGATTCATAAACTTAAGGACTTCTAAATCCAAACAGGCATCACAACCCAGTAAGGGTGTAAAGTTTCCATCAACAACAAGATACAGCAAATCCATTTGACGGTTCTTGTACCGAGTAGGAAGGCGTACACAGCCTCTCGGATGAACAGGCTTAGTTGCAAGCCACCCCTTCAAAGGTTGCTGAATCTGCTGGAGAGGTTTCTTGGTAATTTTCTCATACAGATGATACGGAATGACCGTTGCATCTGCACCTGTGTCTACTTTGATTTCAACCGCCTGTCCTCCAATCTGAATAGTTACCAGGCTCTTTCTGGATTTCCTGACGTCCAGAACACTTCCAAGTTCAATAGATTCAAAATACGTAGGTACTTCCTGACTTGAACTCTGGGTGTGTTGCACTACATCAACTTGGGAGCCCCCTTTGACATTTGCTGGGCACACTTGGGCAAAATGACCTTTTTGTTTACACTTAAGACACAATTTTCCAAATGATGGACATCGAGAGGGTTTAGTAAATGGATGCTTGTAACCACAAAACTTACAAGAACGAGGGGGTTTCTTGTCCTGTTCATTTACCTTATTAACATGCTGAATTCCTATTGAATGTTCAGTTCCAGCACCTGCTGGTGTGCTAAACTTGTACTTTTGCAATTCTGCTGCCTCAAAGGTTCGGCAGTAATCATGAGCCTTCTAAAGGGTCAGGTCAGGTTTCTTTAGCAGTTCTCCTCTCAGCTCGTCAGACAGCACACCTCCCACAATTCGATCCCTTATTAGCGAATCTCGCAGATCGCCAAAATCACACGTCAACGACAACCGTTTCAGTTCACTGACATAATTATCAATCCTCTCTCCCTCTTTCTGGTTACGCTGATTAAACACTAACCTTTCATATATCACATTCCTGGCTCCTTCGCAGAGTTCCTTAAATTTCTTGCACACATCTGCATAGTTTTCCTTCTCTTCTCCTTCATTGTAAACAAAATGACTGTATTCCTCAATCGCTTCAGGTCCAACACAATTAAGTAACATGTTTACTTTCAACTTATCCGGTTTTTCATCCTTGCCTTTCGCAACAAGATAAATTTCAAACTGCATGAAAAACTTCCTCCAGTTGTCCGCTGCATTAGCGTCGAGTACTAAAGGACCAGGAGTTCTCGTATCTCGCTCAGCCATTGCGGTTTGTCACTCAACCAAGGTTTGTACAGTAAACTCCTTGCTCTTTCTTGTTGTTCAAGACGCTGAACAGTTCTCAGCCCGTACTTTGCTCTATTTCTTCTGACACCATGTTGTAAGCTGGTTCTAAGGCTACTCAATGAATTAACTAAACAAACTCAACAATCAAAAGTGTTCATCATTCAGCACGTTCTCCAAGTTAATTCCCGCGGCCGCTCATCTGCGGGGCAGCCCATAAAACGCCAGGGAACCCCAAGCCGTAGGGGGGTTCCCACAGGTTCAACAATATTACAACAACATGTTTATTTCTCGTTCTTAAAGTGATAAGCAAAGCACAGACTGAACTAATAACAATTCCAAGAAATGAAAACCAGAAGTAACCTAAACAGACAAGCAAAAAAGAGACAGGATGCACAACTGACATCATGAGTTAACACCCTGATTTTCAAACCCCAAACACACATGACAAAAAAACATTCTAAAAGATGTATACCATAAATGCCTGGGGTGTTTACTAAAGGGTGTGAGGGAGGGGCATTAAATAAATATGACGTGTTTATCAAAATGGGGAGTTTATGAATTTCAAGTTAACCACAACAGCTACTGACAAAATCCAAAAGTTCATAGCTCTGGATCAACACAGTGACAGCAGTAGGTTTAAAGTTCAATATCATTCAGTGCCTTGAAAACAGCAAGTTCACAGTTCTATATGATTTTTTTTGGTGGCGCAGGGAAGGGTGTCTGTTAGAAACAGGGCATTTATTAGAGAGGGGTATCTACTTCAAACTCTACACCACACCAGGGCCATTTAATGGATAGGAGGTGTTACGTTTTTAAGAGAGAGAGAGAGCATTTGTAAGATCACTTAATATGGCATAAATCTTATCAGAGTGCTCAGCTTTCTTGCCAATCGACTGACTGAAAAATAACACCAGATAAAGCATGTTGCTGCAAGTCAAGTCAAGTCAAGTTTTGCAATAACTGCAAAATGTAATAACTACAAAATACAAATGAAACCCTTACAGTAATTTGAACACTCAGTTCTTTGCCTGACGAGTTCAGTTAGGAGAGTGGTAATTAGAAGACCCTGCAAAGAATATTATTTTACTACATCTGGCCACTTTCTGCAGTTTGTAAATGCATTGTTGTGCATAGTTTGTTAAGAATGTAACTGCTTACCAAGATCTGGAGGAATACGAAGCTTCCTCTTCTCTCCTTCACACATGCTAACAAGACGTAAGATAGAATTGAAGTGATCAAAAATGAATCATGACATTCCAAAACATATGCTTCATACAACATTCCTTGTCGTTGGACAACTCTTGTAAGCTGACACTTCCTTATAGCTAGCCTCAGTTACTTAAAAACAATGATTTTTTAACCAGTCTTATAATTGGAGGGGAGGCAGGGTGGCCTCATGGTTTGTGCACTCGACTCAGGAGCGAGCGGTCCAGGTTTGAGGCCTGGTCGGGGACATTGTGTTGTGTTCTTGGGCAAGACACTTACCACCATTTTCGTTGATTCGTGACTTCGGATCACAAAACACCCGGGGAAACATTTCCAAAATTTCCGTCAGTCTTGCGTGTTATCGACAGATTGGATCGAAATCCACCAATCACAGCCACTAGTGTGACCTTCACACCTTCTTTACGTCATGCTAGCGGGCTGTGATTGGTAAATTTCGATCCGATCTGTCGACAACATGTATGATTGACGGAAATTTTGGAAACGTTTCTGCAGGTGCTTTGTTTTCAAAAGTCGCGTATCAACAAAAACGGTGGTAACTGTTATAATGCTTCTGTCCACCAGGTGTATATTAAACGGGTACCGACGAATTATTGGGAAACCTAACAAATTGCAGGGGAGTGACCTGCAATGGACTAGCATCCCATCTAAGGGAAGTAGAAATACTTCAAGCCACTTCTTATTACAGAAACCAGGATAAGTTCCAGCAGCTATGAACCAGTCTTTGCTCCAAGGCTTCACTTTTTTTATAATTGGGTGCCCCTCCTTAGTGAACAAGCATTTTTGGTCCACAGGGTTTCGCTTACAGGAGGTTCAACAGTACTTTATTAGTAGCTCTTATCACAGTTATCAGCGGTTTGACATACAAACGAGGCGAAAGGGTCAGTTCTGCATTGTATTGACCTTTTAGCCTCGTTTGTGTGCCGCTCTAAACAATAGAACATTTGACAGCAGGCTCAATTCCAATAACAGCTATTACAGGAGAGCATGTTGTTGATAACGATTTTTTCTCAGCTAACTTTTATTTTGAGTTTCTGCCTTGATGTGATGGTAGCTTTGCAAACCACAAAAATTAATCAATAATTATAAGTATTCTATTACATGGTCCTTTTAAGGTTTATAGTTGAATGCTTTTTAACTTACTTTAAAAGTCCTTGATCCCAACCTGCAAAAAATAGTCTTGAAATCAGTATCAAATTCAAATCAAGAAACAATAGACCCCAAAAAAGAAAGAAAGAAACAGGACATAGCCTGAATTACATGTGGTTTACAAATGTAATTTAGAAGACAACATATTGCTGGTCAGTAATCTCTCGCAGGGTTGGTGTGTGGGTTTGGCCAGGGGTGTTGTGTAGAGGTTCTTGTAGCTTATGGCTCAGCTTCAGGTGTCATTCTGTGTGGTTTTTGTTGAGGGAATCTTCTCATAGAGCCTCTCTCCCGACCCAGCCATCCTCCATCTCATAGTAAGTGTGTGGTAAAAGGTTAATATAACTTTCTACAAAATTTGAATTCAAATTGTGTAGTTCCAGACAGTATCCATATCTCCCCCATGGAAGACCTCCCACCCACCCCTCTGGAAGATCCAATTAAGTAAGCTTCACAGATTTCTTTAAATGTTCTGGTCTTATACAGTTCCCCAACCCCCAAGAAATTCTAATCACTTCTGTGGGGGTAGTATGGATAATTTCTGGAACTGCACATTAGGAACAAATACAAATACAATCTACATCGACCTGTAGCTCTGGGCCTACAGATTTTATAGCACACTGCATAAATTTGAAAGATTTTGTGGCAGCCAACTTGAAATTGTGACAATAATTTATAACCACTGTGTCGCCTTAACTACAAAAGTCAAGCCAACCTTTAATCACTTGTCCTGCACCTAAGGTAAAGACAAATGGTTCTCCTCGAGGAATACTGCTGTCAAACTCTGTTCCATCTTCCAGTGAACCCTATAAAGATAATTATTACACTTTTAAAGATAATAATATTATACTCAGCACTTTTATACTTCTAGTTGTTTGATAGAGAGCTGACAAAGTTGTCCAAAGCAACAGTTCGCAGTTACTTGATCCATAAAGTTAGAAAAGTGAAATGGTCTGGTGACTGATGCATCATCAGACAAAAACTGTCTGTCAGCAATAGATCCTCATCATGAACACAAGATAATAGTCTGGATTTTGTCATGCATTTTGCATGTGACATTAGCCAATCTGTAAAACTTTGGATTTGAGTTTCATCCGAGGTCATCAACATTTGCATTTAGTGGATGATCAGTTGACCAGCCGATTACTTCATTACTTGCTACACTGTGCTGACAATATGACCCAACAACAAGGCTGATACAGATTTCCACAGTTGCAGTTCTTGGCTTCCAGTTTGGACTCTATCATGTCATTGTTCCAATACGCTTTCTACGTAGTAATCAGCCTTGCATCATTGTTTTCTAGTCTTTCTATTTTTGGCTGATCATATCTTTTACAGATCTTACATAAACCGGCAGCATTTTTGCTTGCGGTCCTTAGCATCATTGTATCTAAATTTAACTAAAATCTTTACTCTGCAAGAAACTCCCTAAGCAGGATATTTATGTAGGCACAAGGACACAATCCATAGTTACTTAATTTCATATTTGGCTTGATACAAAAGATTCAGTTCCAATATTGAAACATCAATTCTCCCATTTTATGCATTTATATTTACCTCCTTGCATGAGAATTAGGTAGCAGTTCAAGACAATATCTCTTGCTTGATGATTTTTGCCATTCCTATGACCAATACTTTCCAAGACTTAGATTTTGATGAGTCATAACATAACCACTCTTTGTCAGTGGATATAACCTGCAATCAGGCGTCCCTTACATTTTTTGTCGTGGCAGGAAGGTACGCCTGATACAATTACTTGACTATTTGTCTGTTGCTAGTCCAGAATCTGGACTTTTCTCTGATTAGTCAAGAAACAAAAAAAAGGTACTTAGAACTGAGCCATGATTGGTTACCTTTGTGTTGGTGTGATTTCCGGGAAAAAAATCCTGCGTGTTGATGAATTCCATCATGACGTCTGATGAGGCGAGCAAAGAGAGCGAGTTTTTGTCAGCTTTAAATGCTTCTCTTCAGAATTTTGTTCAAGAAACTCTCAATGAAGAACAAATAGAATGCATTCATAGAATTGCATGCCATGGGAGAGATGTTTTGGTGGTGCTACCAACAGGATTAGGCAAGGGCACTATATATGTATTACCACTGTTTTCGTTTTCGTTGATACGCGACTTTAGAAAACAAAACGCCCGCAGAAATGTTTCCAAAATTTCCGTCAATCATACATGTTATCGACAGATCAGATCAAAATCCACCAATCACAGCCCGCTAGCATGACGTTAAGAAGGTCTTAAGGTCACACTAATGGCTGTGATTGGTGGATTTCGATCAGATCTGTCGATAAGACGCAAGACTTCTGGTAATTGTGCTTGGTTACTAGGAGATGGCATCGCCGACATTCGCACTGACAGATGTTTTAACTAGGAGGGGGCAGACAAATATTCAAGTAATTGTATCAGGCGTACCTTCCCGCCGCGACAAATAAATATAAGGGACGCCTGATTGGAGGTTACAGTTGATACTTCAATCATGATATCAAAAAACTTCCCATATCATAAGTGACTGAACTGTTACAATTTTTGTGACACAACAGGTTACCATAGTGGCAGTATGACCAGCTACAAGCAATCTTAGGTCGTGTTCTATTGGGATCAACTGTTTCAACCAAAAGCGGTTTAGGTTAAAACAGTTGACGTTTTCCAATAGAGCACTTTTCCAACCATTTTTGGTTGAAACGCAGTCACTCCTGGGAATAGTCATTACCAGACTGCTGTGTAACCTTCCTGTCCGCGAATCCACGGGGTAAACATGGTGGGGTGGGTGCTCACCGTGCTCTTGGTATTGTCTCTTTTATTATCTCGGACATTTTAGAAGAAGATGCCATAAAAAATGAATCAGAGGATGAACTTGAAGGATTGGCAGCCTTGTTTTTTGAGCATGAACGGAAACCTGCTGTTAGAATTCGTGGATACGTAGAAGAAGTTGTAGCAAATTTGTCAGATAATCGTTTCAAACGTAATTTTCGTCTTTCTTGTTTACAAGGAGCGTCACGTGAGCAGTGATAGAACTAATTACGCAATCAATCACGCATTAGTAGCAGCTATTAGAGTCGCGAAAACAAAAGCGGTGACTACCAATGCATTTTCAACCATTTCAACCCAGTTTGATGCGGGTTGAAAAAGTTGGGCAACCAAACCAACAGAGAACAGTTTTTGCCAATTAAAACATGAAACAACTCAACCAACCAAACCAACCAGAAACAGTTGAACCCAATAGAACATGACCTTAAAGTGCACCTAACCCCAAAAACTTTTTTTCGCTAAAACAATAAAGCTTATTTTGTGGAGTAACTAGCCGCAAAAATTTTTCGATTTGGTTAAATCTTTGATTTTCTATGGCTCGTCAAAGTACGTGAAATTGCTGCCATTTTGGTCCACGACCGAGTTTAACGGAGAATGGGTCGAGGGCCGGATGTGACGTCAAATCGAGAACACGATGATTCTGAGATTCGCATATTTACTTGTTTCTGTGGGAAAGGCTGGAAAAGTTGTTCGAAAAAAATGCTAGCCAGGTGCGCTGTAGTGTGATGTAGCAACACAACAAACTTACAGAAGGTACTCCGCTTTATGCCATACGTTTTATGGAGAGATGTCCGGAAGAAAAGAAACGTACAAAGTGATGGCTCGATTCGTGCAAAGTGATAGCCGTCTAAGAGTTCGGTGATCTGTTCCATAGAGTATTTCAAACCAGATGATCTCGCTCGATGCCTGGATTTTCAGAGAGAGGAAGGGATTTTGCTGACTCAGTGACTTAAGCGAGACGAATTTGGAATAACCGTCCATCGATTCATGAAGCCGTTGTTGCATCTGATCTGAGAAACAACAGCAGTCAGTCGGCACAGCCGACAGATAGTTAAATGATGACGGCCGAGCTGATTTATATGCTGACAACTCTCTGGCCAACGAAGAATGGATAGACAAAATGAGGTGGATGCTGACAAAGAACTCGAACGAGCTCTGATGGACAGACCCGAAGGCAATGATATGTAGAAGTCAAAGAGACTGTAGCGTGTGGTGCGTATATTTACTAAATTCGCGCATTCTTCGATCTCGCATTAACATACTTTCGTGTAAATAAAAGTCAAGTTCGTTAACTTTCTCAAATTAATTTAACTTCACTTGTTCAACGTAGACCAAAATGATTATCCCATGGCACAATGTTTGTGTTCTTTTCCTGCGAGTGTGGAAATTGTAGCGTCGCTTCCCTTCAAAACATCAGCGAATGTTATTGTTGTTATTATTATATTAGAGTGAGTTAGAAGGTTGTCAAGACTCAAAGAAGAGTGATCTTGTTCTTGAAGATATTGGTGCTGATGTTACCTTAAAGTGTGTTACTGAATATCCAGGAATTAAACCTGTATGGCTTCAGAAATGGAGTTTTAAGATTAGTAGTGGACAAATACAAAACTATTCACTTTGCTTTGTTTACAAGTGCGAGTCGTCATTCTCTTCAGCGATATAATAAATTTCGGAGTCTTCTGAGTCAAAGCTCACTTCAGAATCCGACGAAGTAGAAGATATTGTTGATAAAAACAGAAATCTGTCGACTGTGGAGCCCCCAGCGAAAAACTTGTGCGGCAAAAAGGCTTCCACGCTCACACAGAGTAAAAGGCCCGACTGGGACAGCCGAAGCTTTCGTTCTCGAAGTGACGTCACGGCTTTACTCTCCCCAGACTCCTTATGTTCGGTCGTGAACCATACGAAACTCGGTTTCAAGGGGGCACAGAAATTCGAGATTTAACCAAATCAAAAAATTTTTGCGGCTTATTACTCCACAATATAAGCTTTATTGTTTTAGCGGAAAAAAATTTTTGGGGTTAGGTGCACTTTAATTATGGCTTTAAGTACTTACAATTCAGAAATGGCACAGTGAAACTTTTTACATATCGAATTTTGGTAAGCTTTTGGCAAAGTTTGAAAAAAATTCTTTACATATGCTCCACCACAGGTAGCCCAAGCTCTCTGGTTACCGTCAACATGACATTGCGTAATGGCGTTATTATAAGAGTTTGTATGGGAAATACATCGATCCTACGGAATAGTTCAAAATAAGGGAAAAAAATAATAAAATCGTCTTACCTTTTCTTGTTGTGTGTATAACTTCTGTTCCCATGGCGTTTGGAGGCGTTTTAGAGCGATTCTAGCGAGATTTAGCTTCTCTGTAGTCCTCTCTATATATAATTCCTCAAGGTAGGGCACTCGAGTGACAGAGCCCAGCAGATCGCCGCAGGAATCCAGCCATAAATTCACCCCAAAGGATCCAATCGCCTCAAGATTCCGCCCAGATCAAGGCTAATAGATGCTCTAACCTTTGCTTCTCTTTATGGAATGAAAACGTCCGCCAAGGAGCAGTTTTAGCCTCCAGATCTCTCAAGGCTTTTCCATCGATAGCCGTCGAAAGATGCGTTGACTCTATGTTCCGTGCACCGACTGTTTGAAATTAGCATAACGATGCGACCTTTGGGTTCAAATTACCTGCTAACCCGGTGGGAGGAAGGGATACTGTCCACCGCAACTGTTATACCTATCTTACCTTCTCCCACCGGGTTAGCAGGTAATTTGAACCCAAAGGTCGCGTCGTTATGCTAATTTCAAACGGTCGGTGCATGGAACATAGAGTCGACGCATCTTTCGACCGCTATCGATGGAAAAGCCTTGAGAGATCTGCAGGCTAAAATTGCTCCTTGGCGGACGTTTTCATCCCATAAAGAGAAGCAGGTTAGAAGAAGGTTAGAGCATCTATTAGCCTTGATCTGGGGGAATCTTGAGGCGATCGGATCCTTTGGGGCGAATTTATGGCTGGATTCCTTCGGGCGATCTGCTGGGCTCTGTCACTCGAGTGCTCTACCTTGAGGAATTATATATAGAGTGGAATACAGAGAAGCTAAATCTCGCTTGAATTGCTCTAAAACGCCTCCAAACGCCATGGAAACAGAAGTTATACACACAACAAGAAAAGGTAAGACGATTTTATTATTTTTTTCCCTTATTTTGAACTATTCCGTAGGATCGATGTATTTCCCATACAAACTCTTATAATAACGCCATTACGCAATGTCATGTTGACGGTAACCAGAGAGCTTGGGCTACCTGTGGGTCCACAGCCACCTAAATTTTTCAAAAATTTGACTGAGGGTTGAAAGTAATAAGGCAATTATAAATGTTTTGGTTTTCTAAGGTTGAGATTGCGCTGTGTAATCTAACTGGTACTGATTCGGTTACCTTTTTGATTTTACGATACTCAGATGAAAATCGCTCTAGTGTTATTTTTGTATGTGATTAAAGGTACACGTGGGTTTAAAACTGCATATGATTAGGCTTAATTTGCACATGTGCTCTATACAATACCACAAGCAGTAACTGAAAACCGCTCCAGTGTTATTTTTGTATGTGATTAAAGGTACACGTAGGACGGTTTAAAACTGCATATGATTAGGCTTAATTTGCACATGTGCTCTATACAATACCACAAGCAGTAACTGTGCTCATCAAAGTAAACGAATTCTTTTATCGCAAGCGAGTATCACTCACTTTGTAATGCATGTGCAGCGTATCTCCACTCTTAGATCTCGTCTGGCAGTCTGCAACTCGCTTCTTCACGCCAATCTGCAACTTCGTTGTGTCCTTCTTGTCCGCAGCGAGTGCTCGATTCGATAAGATTACAATTGGGAACACCACTAGAATTCCACACAAAAGACGCATTTTATCGATCAAAGAAAAAGTTTTTTTCTACGACTGAACTGAAAGAAATTTTCAAAGAAAAGGATAGATAGCTGTTTCTCAGAGATACCACACGACGCGGAAAACGAGCAGGCGGAGCAGGCGTGCAAGGATGAGATGACCTGGTTACAAGGTTACCGCTGTAGTCTCGGGGGAGGGGAGTGTAAGGAAGGTGTGTCATATTCTTTTTCCCAGTACTGATGCTTTACTGATCTGACAGATGCGCTGCATGCTAAACTCTTGGAACAAGCAGAAAATAAAATGTACTGAAACTGATCACAAAAATGGTCAACGCTTTCATTTTTGAGTGAGCGATTTTAATAATTCTGTACCGACTGGTGACAAAACTCCTTTTAGATTTCTCGCCAAATAGAATAGGAGATCTTCTTATCGGAGTAAACGGCCGGGAGTATTAAAACGACGAACCGGGCTGGTCCGATTGCTGAGATCTCGGTTGTGAAATTTTCCCACATGATACAACTCAAGCCCCGGTAAACGGGACGACACGTTTAGACAAAGGAGCCTGGGGTAACCCGAAAACACTGACCCCGCGGTCCGCGGGCCACGACAGACCGGGTCCGACTACCCTACAGACCGGTCCAAGCCTTATCCCTACGGACCACACCACTTTTTGGTTTTGTTTCTTGAATTTCATCCCAGTCGAACAGGCTGGAAATGAAGAGACAACAAAGCGTTTCCCGGTAACAGAGCTTGGCCCTGTAGTACTTTTGAAAGTCAATGGTTGGCTCCTGTATATTTGGAAAGTTTGTAAGTATGAGCGACACTTGATTTTTTCGCGGGAGTTAAATTTTGCGGATGGGCGATTTTTGGTATTTTACGGGAAACAATTGTTTCGATTTAAAAGACTGGTTTTACTTGCTGGGCATTTATTTTTGCGATTTTCAGAAAGCGGTCATTATAGCGATACTCACTGATTACAAACAAGTCTTTTGATATTTAAATTTTGCCAACCACAAAACAAAAGAATCCTTTGTTTCGACAGCCAATAAACCCCTGGTTGGCACATTAATGACAACAGGTGACGTAACGGCGAGTATCGCTATTAACAACATTTCTCAGGTTCCTGATGGTCCAGTGAACAGTTCTAGGCCACCGACTTGCTTTATTCCAAACATGCCCTCGGGACTTTGGGAACTGCGCACCTACCCCTCCCCTAACCCAACGGTAACACTAACTTATTACCTTATTACAACATGTTGGTTTAGGAGATGGGTAAGTGCGCAGTTGCCCAGATACTGATATTGATCCAGACTTTGTTTGAAGAAAGCAAAACCGCGAATGGCTAAGTCAAGGCTCCATTTTGCAAATCGCCTTTCTAAAGATTGTTCACCATTTACTCGGAAGCAGGTTTACCTCGGTGTAAAAACATGCGAAGGTTTTATTTGTTTTGTAGCTATTGTTAGGGTCTATTATGTTGACTTCTTTGTATTCTTTGTTTTACGTCGCTGATGAGTGTCACAGGTTTTTACACCGAGGATGAGCCGATAAACCAGTTGGTCGACAGTTGTAGTAAATGGGACGCGACAAATCCTGAATGGAAATTTCCAAGGGGATGCGCTAGTTCCATTTTCAAGACTTTTTCTTTGAAGTTAGGATCAAAGGCAATCCAAGCCAAAAGGCCAGGAACTAGACAGTAAAACTAGTCAATGGAACGCACATTTTCCATTTGGAGATTCCGTTTGGGAATTTTGGTCTACCTTTGATGAAATCCCGTTTTCCCGAGAAAATTTCCGTTCGGGGAGACAAAATTTATCTTTCCAATTACATTCCATCCGAAATGTTCGTATCTTTTGGGTAAATGGTAAAAAACCAATGTCACTCTGCATAGACGACTAACATTTGGAGGACTTCCGTCTCAAAATCACGTAGAATAGAGTAGTAAAATCACGAATATCGATTAAAAATTCAGGTTCTTCACGGGTTAGGTCACGAGTCACGAAAACCAATTTCCTATTTCACATTTCACGGAAAATAAAATCAGCCAATCACGCATCACGAGAATACCCCTGCACGACCCATGTTTTGCGACACATAGTTTACTTGTTTCCTAGCAACAGATATTACCATAGTACCTACACCTCAGACAAAGTTTCCAACACAGTAAAAAAAATTCAACCACTTTGAGAGTAAAACCTGGCAAAGACCCATGATGTTTGTTTAGGACATCACTCTAAACTTCTCTTCCACTAGTCCTAGATTCCTGAAATTTGATCCGCAAAACACGTTGACAGACTAAAAAGTTAATTCACATTTTTTACATCCAATTCCTGTTACAAACACTGCATTCTGTGACATGTTTGTAATGTTATGGCCAGAGCTAGGTACAAAGAACTAGCCATTTTAAGACACAGCATATTTTTTCATGAAGAGTTTAATAATGGCTTCCTAAAACTTCTAATCATTAATTGCTGCAATCACTTGGTATAGTGCGGGGGTCTTGTGTATATGAAAAAATAATATACAATTCTAAACAACTGAGTTGGTATGAAAAACATCCAAAGCACTGTAACATTGTGAGCTCCATTAGCCAGTACCATGTCAAAAAAATTCAAAATTCTTGTTCTCATCAAAACTTAAAACACTGTCCAACTTCTGTACGAGAATAAAAACTGCGCACAAGTCAGTTTGGTCGCTATCATCTGGGCCAGTGATCTTTCATCATTGTTTCTTGACCTTGAGGAAGCCTGCTGTACTTGAGAAATACTTAGCATCTTCCACTTTCTTCTCCACTGCCTGAGGACTGACAATCTCCAGACCCTGGAGTGGAGTGAAGGCAACACTAGAGGCTGTCCCTGACACAGCTCGACGAACAGTTGTCTGTCCACCCATACCTTGAGACTGCTGAAGACTCCGCTGTAAAAATAACATATATCACTCTAAGTCTGGTACATGAAGAGCTTGTGATAACCTTTAGAAAGTGTCAGGCACAAGCAGGAAACCAATAGTGGTCTGCCATGGTAGACATGATGACAGAAGCAGTAAGAAGTTAAGACAAGAGAGGTATTTGTTTGTGCTGGTCCCTCTTCATTTAATGACTGCAATTTTGTCTTCATTTGTAGAACTTTATAGAAGTCCTCCAAGAGAGCTCGAAAGCAGTACTCAGTTGATAAGCTGAGAGCAGTCTCATCGTAACTTTTGCAGCAATGTGTATGTCTCTTAGAGTAAAACCCCAGCTTTTAACAGAAATACTTGGAGAATACCAATAACA
>JAHPZR010024270.1:0-13299 GCA_019787425.1 Platygyra sinensis | reverse complement strand
GGGATAAGCAACTACTGTCTTCGCCGTTCACGGGAACATTACAAGAACAGTGGCCTTTCTTCTTTCATCACAAGAGTTCGTTCTAATGAATCACCTATTGTGACTCTAGTATTCATTCTATGTGCTTGGGCAATCATAACCCTGGTTTACCCATGAGTTCAGAAATCAACAGCACATTATGTAAGTATAAGGAATCGAAGCCTTGATGCTGCAAGACTTCATCAAATCATCTGTGGAATCATCACCCCAATTGTGTAACTTATTAAATCATAAGGGTAATGCCTGAAAGTGTGTGGGCATCATCACTGGAATCATAACCTTAAAAATACTTGTACAAAAATCATTGTTCTGAGTTATTTACAAGCATAAACTTGTCTGGGGAATCATAACCCAAGTATATTTCACAAGAAAAGTGACTTTTTTGCCTTCTGTACTGCACTAACTTTCTAGTTTTTTTTTAATTTGGCTCATTTTTATGACCCTTTTTTGGTGAAACCTCATGGAGTTGTTAATTTAAACATTTGTAACTGAATTCAAAAATAAATCCCTTCCTGTTTTCAGCTACTATATATTTCAAATTGACATACATCAAGACAATATACATCTTTGTCTGAAAATGCAATGTTACTTTAATTACAATAATGTATATATACATGGATCAAACCTGCATACTATTAATTTTAGTATGGGAATTTCTTCAAGTCAAAGCATACAAACAGTACATCCAAAAACTTAGACAAACATACTAAATGAAAATATCACTCATTATTTTCTACCTCATTTAATTGTTCAAAAGAGAAATAAAAAACATCAAACAAAAGTGCCACTTCCGCTGAGGTTTTTTTGGGGTTTTGACCCCCAATTTTCCTGTATTAAATAGAGATTGCACTGCAGTATTGTTATGGGATTCAGAATATTTATGCCCATTACATGGATGGTCAGTGGAAAATAATGGGGAGGAGGAACAAAAATTCTTTTTTTTTCGTGAATGCAATTTTATTTACAGAACAAAACACTTACACTACTTACAATACTAATATTATATTTACATTTACATTGCTTGATTTTTCCACTCTTAATCATTGATATTTGGGAGGTATAACAATCTCTGATATTCCCCAGTTTTAGCTGGGGAATATTGGGTCATTTGATGTGTTAAGACCAATCATGTGCAGGTGAAATATTTGATCGATTATAATATTGTTATAATATTATTGTTTTTATACCATGCCATACAAAAAAAGAGCCAATCAGAATGCAGGAAATCTGTTGTATATTTGTCAGTATTCCACCAAATCTTCCCATCGATCAGTGCAATTTAACTGCATCACACCCAACCTTCCCATCTACTTTATTCCACCCCATAATTATTACAAGAGAAAAAATATATATCTTCTATATATATACAACAGATGATTGGGGTGCTGGCTGCCCGAAATAACCTAAAAGTTAAAAATGCCAGGCAGCCAGTAGCACTTAACTGAAAAAAAACTAGAGTCAGCAGATGTTGGATCAATGATATAAAATATTGTAGGACCTGAATTTTCCTCCACATCATTTGCAATGGGATGTAAACATTGTAGCATATCATTCGCATAAACCAAACCATCACCTCATTCCGAAACTTGTAATATCCAACAACGTCTTTTATTGTTGGCAAGTAAATAAAAAACATTTAAGTAAAACGTCATATTCCAAGATCGGTCCCGCTCACATCAAGAAGCATCCTCTGGTATTGTTTGATTGTAATTGTTCCTGCTCTAGCGGCTAATAACACAGACAAGACTCTTATTCAGTGCGAGTTTTTTTTAGATTACTATAACTCTTTCAGTTCGAGGTGTAAACCACACCGATAGTCCAGGCCGATAGATAAGCTTACTTGCTTGTGAGAGCTTGTGAGATTAATCGTGACTCCTGAGAAAGCTTACTTGTGAGATGTGGTGTAGTGCAACCTGCACTGGATTTAAAGCCACTGAATGTGGGCTTGCGAAAGCGTCTAGCTTCAGTGCAATCCAGACTAAACACAAGGTGAGTCTAGATATATGTTGCCTTTCCTCGCTGGGGAAACTCTGTCAACAACACCTGAATGAAATAACAGAAAACAAACAAGGCAAAGCAGTGCAGTTAATTTTCGATTCGAAATGAAAGAATCATAAACGGCACGACAGAGCAATTTTGAAATAGAACATAACTTACCTTGAACAAATACTACTAATTGCGACGGAAAGTTCTTCAAAATTTTTCCCAACACAGGGAAAACGGCTGCAATTTAACACTCTGCGACTACAACACACTGGCAGCAATGGCCGACAAAACAACTTGAAAACAACTAGTACCCAGACTACTTTATATACTCTGGGTAATCTGTCATGTGTCATCTTGTCCTGAAAGTGACACACTGACATCCAAGATTGCCTCTGACTTAGGGTCTGTATGCAGAGCATAAGACCCAAAAATGGGATATAAAAAATGGAATTCGGGTTGATGGCAAGCACTGTCGTCTCTGATTCAAAGGCAGGTATTGTTTAGTTATATTGCAGTTTGCAAGCATGTTGGATGTCAATAATCTTATTAACATGATCCTGTCTCACTGAAATTTCTCCCAATTGCAAATTCAGTCAATTGACGTCAACTGACAACAAAACTGATGTACTATATTACGTTTTCTTTCACTTTTGCACACAGAGAGCAAAAGAAAAAGAACAAACAGAAAGGGAAGAACTACTTACTACATTTGTACTTTAGTTACATATAACAATAAAATAAAGATCTTAATCTTTCTTTGTAATTATCATACCATTGTTATTCTAATTTTCCGCTATATATTGTTCATCATTGTAATTCCATCCGTAAACTGACGATGGCACAGGAGTTGCCGAAACATGTCTTTCAAATTTAGAAGTCTTGTTCTCTTCATTAAGATTCTTACAAAATAAAGATTACAAAAATGCTTGTACTTGTTGACCTACTTACTTTTGAACCATTAAAATAAACTTGTTCTTACTTATCGACAAAATTGATATTAGGAATGTGGTATGTCTATCAGTATGTGAAATAGGTGTGAACCTACAAAAATTACTTCTGTCCATGCTATTCAGTGGAGGTAAAAGCTGATTAAAGCTCTCTTGTTGGACATTAGCAAGCGTGAAAGAAAAACAGTAAATAGCCCAGGGACTCTTGAGGAACTGATTCATACCTTGGCTCCTAATTAAATTCTAACTTTTGAAGTCTTCGGTTTCTTTGGAATTTATCTTAGGGGACAGTCTTGTACTTGTTTTCAAGGATAAAAGCACTGTTATTTCAATTCTCATGACAGCTACTTTGACAAACTTATGACGAAATTCATGGTCAATAATAGGACAGACGCATGAAAAACTGATGTCAATTTGTTAAATCTTATACGTTTTGCTGTGTAGTATCGCTGAGTATCTTTAACAGTTGTGCCGTGTTTTGACGAGCCTGTAGGGTGGGTCAAAATACAAACAACGATTAAAAATTCTCAGCAATACTACACCACAAAACGTCTAATACTAGATTTATTATCCAACATGCCAAATTTGTATGTCCGTGTGGGTGAATTTCGGGGATATTTATATACAGGGAATGCGTGACAGAAGTATGCGAAGCGGAATGGAATCGGCACAGGAAATCTAGCTAACTGGTTGGTCGACAGTAAACAAACCTGTCTAATGGGTCATCTGGAGTACAAATACCGCGTGATATTTGCACTCGTTTTGGGCGTTAATTGTACTCTACGAGGTGCAGTTGGGGAGTAAAATAGGTAAATATCACATTTTGTTTCAGGAGAAAAGAGACCAAGTGGTAAATGACGTCCTCAAGACAACAGATTAGACAGAAAATGAAATTCAGGATATTCAAGCAAACATCCCACCAGTTGAACTGAGGGACGTAGCAAAGCCTGAAGTTCTGACGACGAAGAGGCTAAACAAGATTTTTTACTGAGGCGCAAAATTCACTTGGAGAAAGAGCGGCACATTGCCGGATGCAACCAGACACAAGGGAGGAGATTACTAGACTTTGTAACCAGTATGGCACCAGCATCCGGGGACATAAGTGTGAAACACCTGATGGAAATTGCATCATTGAATGTTCCACAGTCAGTCTGACTCCTCTGCAAAGCTCCACAGCTACAAATGCTGAGGAAGCTTTGAGGTTAAATGAGAAGAGGAGCAGGCTACATTACAAAACAGGCAAGGCCATGCCAATCAGCAGTGCAGGGGAGAGAACAGACAACTCAAAGTGAGTTATTTGGAGTTAATGCTGGGGCCATACGTACCTCAGTAACTCTAAATGATCTTCATATACCTGACCTGCGGGAGTTCAATGAGGACGACTGCACGTCACTTTTGAGAGATCTTTATTTTAATGATTAAAATAATGGTCACTCCTCATTATTGAACTCCGTCTAATTATCAGATGTGTTGTTCCATAAAGTATCGATGACCTCATCACCATCATTGTCTTCATCATTTGTTTAGAATTTCAATTTTTGTCTGTATGCTATGCTATGTAGACGTGTTCCGAAGAGCTCTGGTCGAGGACCTTTTTTCTTTTTGTCATTTGAAGCTATAAATGTCTGTAAATAGCCTACCAGCATCTAACGTTAAACGTAAACTTAACAACCGATCGCCATCTGGAAGCACCCGCTATTCTCCTGAAGAAAAGCGGTCGAGAGAGTGCAAGATAACTGAAGAAGAACGACATGAAAGTGACAACGGCATCGAAGCATTACAAGAAGTCCAAGAACTCGATGAAATGGAAACGTTAGTAGAAAGAATGGAACAAATATCTGCAAAGCTAAATATACTCGATGAAATAGAAAGAAAGATGAACAAACTGGACAGCATTGAGAAGAAAATAGAAAAGTTTTCGTTGAGGCTGGACGACATCGAGAAGTCGGTATCATCGCTTAGGTGTGAAGTCAATTCGTCAAAAGAAAAGCAAGCAGAGTTACAGCGTTTGGCTGATGAAGTTAAGGACAGTGTCGACTGTGCTCATGCAAGAACTGATGTGTTGGAACTTAAATCATACAAGTTGGATGCTGATTTTAAAGAAGCAAAAGAAGATCTAAGAAAGAAAATTCTCTACCTAGAGGCATACAGTAGACGCGAAAATTTAAAGTTTGCGGGCATCCCGGAGGTACCTGTATGCAGTGACCAGGAAGACACTAAGACCGTACTGATTAACTTTTTATCAAGACAGCTATTGATTGAGAATCCCGAAGAAATAGAATTCCAGCGGGTTCACCGAATTGGTAAGAAAGGAGACCGCCCTCGTATGGTTATTGCGTGCTTTCTCCGGTTCGTTGACAGAGAAAGAATTATGAAGAACACAGATTTTACGATTTATGATGATATACCGAAAGAACTGATCGACCTAAGGAAGAAACACATGCCAGCTTTTCATGAAGCGAGGAAAGCAGGAAAGAAGGCAGCCTTTAGTAAGTCCGAACCAGATAAACTTTTTATTGATGGCAAGCTTGTTTCTTAGGTGTGATTAACAGTAAATAGTAGGTGTCATAAAGATTCACTTTTATTAAATCCTTAAACGTCCTTGATTAAGGAGTCCACGGAGCAGCGATAAAGCCAGGTTCAGCAGGTTTTATCTCCTAGGGATCGTCTACTACCAGGAGCTTTCTCCTGACATTCGGCAATTTAAGAGTCCATATCGCATGGCCATATTTAGGAATTATTCTAGTGGCCTCTTAACATTATTATGTATGTATGTTAATTTCTTTATGTGCACTACTTACGTGTAAGGTCTATTATGTAACTTTTTCGTCAAATGTGTCAGTGAAAGGTTTCATATTTGAACAGTTACGCTTCACCACACGTCAATTTTTACACTTAATTATGCATGGTACTATGAGAAACAATAGCTTTGATGGTCTCTTGGAAGTTCGAGAATGCTGAAAGTGTTAATTTTAAAATGTTGTCTTTAAATGCTTGTGGTCTTCGCTCTCTGGAGAAGAGAAAGTCTTTAATAATTTGGCTTCAAAAGCAAAACGCAGATATCATCTTCTTACAGGAGACATACAGTACGAAAGATATAGAAAACATATGGAAGTGTCAGTGGAAGGGACCAATTTATTTTGCACATGGCTCCAACCGCAGTTGTGGTGTTTTAATACTGGTGAAAGAAAGTTTAGAATTTGATTTGAAATCAATACTGGCTGATGCTAATGGGCGTTATATTCTGTTGAATGCTACAGCGACGTGGAAAAGGGAGGTCTAAGAGCTCCGCACTTAGAATCGGCCATTAAAACACAGCGAATCTTATGTTGTAAAAAATTTGTTAATTCACAACAAAGCAGTTGGAAGACTATCCTCCTACATTATTTGAGACCAGTCGGAGGTAAATTGGTCTTAGGATGTGGATTCGATATTAAGAAACTTCCTATAAAACTACCGAGATTTTACGAGGAATGCTTTCAAATTTTTGCTGAACATTCCGCGGCAACAACTGTCAGTGTTCAATGCCTGAACAACAATACCAGAGCGGACACAATCGTTTGGAATAATAAACACATTTGTGTTGACAATAAATCAATTTTTCATCGTTCCTTATTTCAAAAAGGAATCATTACACTTGAAGATCTGGTTAAGCGAAAGCAATGACTTAATTGTTAAGCAATCCTCAAACAACTCACATTTTACACCTATAGAGGTGTTTTTATTGATGCAAGTTATCGACGCGCTACCTCTGCAATGGCGGAATTCTTTGGCATTATGTGGGCAAAAAAGCGATAAAACGTTTGTCCTGAAAGATCATATTAAGCTACGTTTAAAGGATCAGGAGGTATTGATAGACAAAGCCGCATCAAAAGACATTTATGGAGAAATACGATCCAAGTACGAAACCACCCCAACTGCGCAAGCGAAATATACGGAGCAATATTCCAGTGTGTGTTTAGAATGGAAAGAAATATATAATTTATCCTTTAAAGTACTTAACGACACAAAATCAAGGGAGTTTCAGTATAAAATTCTTAATAGATACTTAACAACGAATGCTTTTCTACACAAAATTGGTTTGACAGCTTCACCATTATGTACATTCTGTGGTGCAGAGAGCGAGTCCCTAGAGCATTTATTTATCACATGCCCATTCACTAATAATTTTTGGCTGGACTTTATTCGTTGGTGTAGGAATGTAAACATAGTTTTAGATGGACTTTCTAATATTGATAAACTCTTTGGGATTTGGAATAGAGAAGACGATTTCTTGTTGCTCAATCACCTTTTAATTGTAGCAAAAAAGCATATTTATGAATGCCGAAAAAATAGCACTCGCCCGTCCTTTAAAGTGTTTTATAAAACCCTGGCTTACGTATACCAGTTAGAAGCTCAGGTTATGAAATCAAATAACAAAGAGTCCAGTCACAATCTTAAATGGAGAAAATATAACGATAACTTAGAACAATGTTAAAGGTTTGATTTCTCATAGCGCCCTGTAACCAAATTATTATTTTTATTATTACTATCCTTTTAAAAGTGGTAATGCAGTGGTAATTAATGAATGGCGCCAATAACACAGAAAGTGGTGTTTTTGAAAGTAATGTACAATATATATTCACTCTTCAGCCTGCGCATGTAAAATCTAATGATAAAAAAATTGTAAGTATGCCAACTGTAATTTAATTAGGTATTGCATTATATGTTTTGTAAGTTGTGCTTGTAGTGTAAGTATGTGTACTGCAATGTAAATGTAAATATAATATTAGTATTGTAAGTAGTGTAAGTGTTTTGTTCTGTAAATAAAATTGCATTCACGAAAAAAAAAGAATTTTTGTTCCTCCTCCCCATTATTTTCCACTGACCATCCATGTAATGGGCATAAATATTCTGAATCCCATAACAATACTGCAGTGCAATCTCTATTTAATACAGGAAAATTGGGGGTCAAAACCCCAAAAAAACCTCAGCGGAAGTGGCACTTTTGTTTGATGTTTTTTATTTCTCTTTTGAACAATTAAATGAGGTAGAAAATAATGAGTGATATTTTCATTTAGTATGTTTGTCTAAGTTTTTGGATGTACTGTTTGTATGCTTTGACTTGAAGAAATTCCCATACTAAAATTAATAGTATGCAGGTTTGATCCATGTATATATACATTATTGTAATTAAAGTAACATTGCATTTTCAGACAAAGATGTATATTGTCTTGATGTATGTCAATTTGAAATATATAGTAGCTGAAAACAGGAAGGGATTTATTTTTGAATTCAGTTACAAATGTTTAAATTAACAACTCCATGAGGTTTCACCAAAAAAGGGTCATAAAAATGAGCCAAATTAAAAAAAAACTAGAAAGTTAGTGCAGTACAGAAGGCAAAAAAGTCACTTTTCTTGTGAAATATACTTGGGTTATGATTCCCCAGACAAGTTTATGCTTGTAAATAACTCAGAACAATGATTTTTGTACAAGTATTTTTAAGGTTATGATTCCAGTGATGATGCCCACACACTTTCAGGCATTACCCTTATGATTTAATAAGTTACACAATTGGGGTGATGATTCCACAGATGATTTGATGAAGTCTTGCAGCATCAAGGCTTCGATTCCTTATACTTACATAATGTGCTGTTGATTTCTGAACTCATGGGTAAACCAGGGTTATGATTGCCCAAGCACATAGAATGAATACTAGAGTCACAATAGGTGATTCATTAGAACGAACTCTTGTGATGAAAGAAGAAAGGCCACTGTTCTTGTAATGTTCCCGTGAACGGCGAAGACAGTAGTTGCTTATCCCATACATGAAAAGAAACATACAAATGGGCCTTGACTGGAAGTGAAAATTGCAGCAAGGACTTCTGTTTCTTTTCTGTCTTATTGCCTCGACCCGGGTGACTGGCTGTATGTTAGCCAAAATCACGAGGTCCAGTTCTCTTGAAGAAAGTTCATGACAATTGTTCAAATTTGCGATGATCTCTTCCTCCGTAAATTGAGATGAACAGGGACCATCCTTTGGACCTCTGGAGCATTTGCAACCACCTTCTAAGAATTTTTTTACGTCCTCCATCATTTGTGTTTCTCTTTCACGCCGCTCCATATCTATTGCTAATTCTTCCGCCATTCTTGTGGAGCTTATAATGAAATGTAACAACAAGCAGTTGTTGCTATACTGACATATCACGCAGCTAGACCTGGGGATGAGTGTTTTGCTGCCATTGAACAAAATTTTCATTTGGACAGTCACGTTAAGATATAATTTCTACATTTGAACAAAATTCCTTTAAATTTGGGGACAAAAAACTATGTTTATTTACTGAAATGCTGATAAAATGCACAAAAAGATTTACAATGTAGCTACTGTGTTTCGTATGAATGATTTTCCATGTGGGAATGGCCTGGGTACAAACGTGAGAAGTATTGGCGAATGGCCATTCCGAGAAAACAAGGCATGTTTGTATATTATTCATCAAAAATAAACTGCATCTGAACGCTTAAAACAATTCATGAAGTGCTGTCTCCTTATTTGCACGCTCAGAAACTCGGAACTGCATGTCATAAATTTTATAGAAACTTTTGTTTCGTAAGATCCGATATTTCACATCTAGCTCGCCTCATGTGCCGCATGAATGAAAAACAAAGCTTACTCACAATTGTTTTACCTTTAATTCAACACTTAACCAGTTGAACATTAAACTTAGACAGTCAATGTTTTGATTTAAGAACTTTTCAAACACTTTCAATTAAGAAATGGTGAGCGTGCAGCGTGCAGTTATCGAGTTATATATGCACGCGGGAGGTTGCTAAGCACGAAAGAAGCGCAAGAGTCGCATGATGCGATAGCCGAGTGCGACTCTAGCTTCTTGAGTGCTTAGCAAACCTCCCAAGTTTTATATAACTCGCTAACTGCACAGCTAAACTCTCACCATTTCCTTTATAACATTGAGATTTTTCAAAAACATTTTTATTGAATCTTGCAATGCTTACATGAGTCAAAAGCATGCCGGATAAACTGCGCGAAAATGTTCATTCAAAAATGTGACAAAGCGACACATCAACATTTTTCTTGGGCTGCCGTGAGTTACTTCATGTTTTCAAACAACTTTAAATTGCTCAGTTAATCTAAATATCAAACTGACAACAAACAGAAATGACTGTCAGTAGAACCGTTTTTTAAAGTTAGTTCAATTTGATCGGTTTTCCGAAGAATTAAGAGTTAAAGACAAACTGCACATTTTCAATAGTGCAATGTTGGAAAAATGGTGCCACTTCTCTTGCAACTTGTGAAGTATTTATTTCTTCACGTGAACCACTGCTCGCTTGGACTCTGGATTGCACCACTGACGAAGCTGTAGATACACAACCAGAACTTGGAGCGGTAAGTGCCCTCGACAGCACATCACCGCAATTTTGAAGCTGTGAAAAGGATGGTCAAGAGTTGTAATGTACAAGGGACTGCTCGTTTCGATGGCCTGAAATGGACATATGTCAATTAGGAACGTCGGCATTGAACCACAGTGTTATGGCCGTCACTCTGATGCTGTGGTTTGTGTATATTCTGGAAAGACCAGCCGCTTTGCTGATTTTTTTCATCATGTTTGCAAGGGTGTTGACGCCAAATGGCCTTTGCTCGAACCACACGTCATCTTCAGGACTGAAATTTCCCTTCGGATACTGAAAAAAAGCACTGCAATTCGGGCTGATCTTTTCAAGGTAGAGCTTCAGAGCCTTGTAGCCATCATTTTGGTCTTCCGTTTTGTAGATTCTTGCTTCTTTCTCGTCGCTGGGTTTGTCATTGACACCACCTCGATGGTTTTTTGAAGCTTCATCGTGGGCCATGGTTGCAAACTTTCGCCCAGCTGCATCAACAACGAAGTTGAAGCTTTTAGTGGTCAGAGCTCTTTGTCCTTCACGGCCTCTTTGGCAGAAGAAAAGAACGATATGAAACCACACATTTCTTACCAGCGAAAGTGGGGAAGAAAGCGAAAAAACACCACTGGCTTTGAGCTGTTGGAGATGGTCTTCTTCAATTGCAGGTTTTTGAGTTACGTTTTCTTTTCCACTTTGTTTTAAATTGACAAGTTGCGTGTCTAACATCTGGTTTGACCGCAAAAATCTCGGATCACTTGCTAGCTGTAGCCCTTTGTTGTAAGGAGGAGAATTGAGATATCTTTCGATTCCGTGCCTGAAGCCGAGCAAGGTGGATTTGCTGTATGGCTCCCCTTTTTGTGTTCTTGCTTCGGCGTAAAATCACCTCAGATTGTGGTCCAGCTGACTGATCATCATGTTTTCAAGCGGTGTTTTTATAGCTTTCTCTGAGCACCAGGCTGAAATTGAATACGTGAATGGCCTAACAAAAATTGATCCCCATTTCTTTAAATTTTTTGTTTGATAAAATAAAATACAGAAAACTGAGGCTTCAAGGAAAATGTCAGAATTGCAAGCTTAAGCTTATATTTGTGCACTATGCAGTCGCTACTTGATCGGCAGCACGCTCAGAGTTTTTCGATCGAGCAATACTGGAAAACTATCGGAGGCTAACAATATTTTGTTATTTTACTTACTGTTTAGCAAACTTAAATGTTTTTGGAACAGAAACATTAAATTGGTAAGGTCGGTAAGACTTTAAAAAACAGAACTTTGTCAAAAATTGCATGCGAGTTTTGGGGCAAGTTTGTTCCCCAAAAGCATTTAAATGGGTTTAGATGCCACAAAAGTTTTACAATGAAAGCTTGTACGTAATGTTTTGTCGCCAAATTGCTGAAATTTCTCTCTGAAATTGCTACTATGCATTACTTACCTCAAAATGTTGTCACAGACCAGTTTGTAGATTTTTTGGTGTTCTCTGAGTGCCTTTGCTCAAGCAGGTGACTCAGTTCCTTCTCGCTTAAATTAGCGAATCTCTTACTCTTAGCTGGAGGCTTGTCAAAAAACTGGACGTTAAAATTTGGTAGTTCACACGAAGGACCTTCTTCATCTCCAGAATAATTTATAGTTTCTTCCATATTTGAGTAGAAAACAAAATAGAAATGGCGTTTTAAAAAATGGCACCATCGATGATAAAAGTTGTGAGTGAAAATGCTAAACAAACTGACGTCAGCGTGCAGCCCACAGGCAAATAGATTGCGCGTATTAGCCAATCAGAACGCGCACTTTGCTATGTTAAAAGAACTGTAAACGCCACTGAAGGGAAATTTGAACGGTTTTTACTAACGCTTTAAACGGACAGTGGAAATGCTTTTAACGACTTTTCCAACGCTGTAAACAGCTAGGGTGAGAATTTTACCAGGCGTTCTAATGCTTTTCCAAACCATTTTAATGGTAAACAAATGACTAACAAACGCTTTAAGCCGTTAAACAGAAAAGGGTTAATGTACGTTTTCCCATGGAAGGTCGCATTTATTCATTATAAAATAAACTATCCTTACATTCACTCAGGTATCACAAAAACAAACAGGAAAAGAAGCCAGGTTGGAACAGAGAGATAGTGGAGTGGTGCAAAGAGGACAAGAAGAAAAATTTGAAAGATTGTGACTGCTGGGGTGGGCTAGTTATGATGAGATCAAAATTGAGGTAAACAAGCCATTCTATAAAACAGAACAAACCGTATTTGATGGTTAATCTAGATTTTTGGTAGATCAGTGATTTCACTGACTCCAAATATCGAGAATTGCTGGACAGGTTCAAAAAATTGAAAACCCTGAAACTTTGCCTTAAGGACACTTTTTGGGGAGCTCTCTTCGAAAATATTATTCTGATTTTGTAAGAATCTAATGTCTTCGAAAAATTTGCATAAAACGAAAATACACCTTTTTACCTCATTAAATATGCCAAAAATATCGGGAAAATTGACAAAGTTCTTGGTATTCGCATTGAAACAATTTACAATTTTAGAACAGGAGATAAACTTAGCAGAAAAGCTTCACCTTTCTTCTATGTAACATAGGAAGTTTTAATTTTTTCAAGTAATTTGAGGGGTTCCGTCGACTGTCAAAGAATTGCCTTTTCAGGCTCCTATGGAAACGGTAAAAGTTGCGTATTTTTACAAGCATAAAACGCATCTAATTATGCCCGATATTGAGTCGAAATTAACATTGAGATAGTCCTTTGGCATTCTTCTATCAAGCTTTCAAATAAAAGATCTGGGCAGTCTGAACGTGCACTAGAAAGCATAAAAGATTTTAGGGTAGGTGACAACTTATTTGCATAATCTACAAAAACAAAAAGTCCATTTATAGAATGACTTCTCCGCATATTTCTAACAGTGATACTCCAGATACGTTTCGATGGACTAATTCTGGGATTATTTTGTCGTTTGTATT
>JAHPZR010024266.1:12500-28314 GCA_019787425.1 Platygyra sinensis | reverse complement strand
TCTTGGAGTGTAGAGGCGGAGGCGTGTGGGCTTTACACGCTCTAAGTTTAAGTTGTTGTATGTCGTTTTCCAGTTTCCCCAGACCATGGAAAAGCTGAGATCTCCAATGGATGACACTAGTGGAGCTGAGTGTTCACACTCTCAATTCGCGCCATTAACCCCATATCCACACATGGCTTTATCCTTGCCGGATGAGGTAGTACAGCTGATCTTGTTCAGAACAAAGAACAAAGTTTCGAGGGTCTGACGCACTTTAGATGTCGAGGGAGTGGCGCGGAAGGAGTGCCCGAGACTGCATATATAGTACCTCCAATGAACCTCTTCAAATCATACTGCGATGTCAGGTTAGCTGTAGGTCTATCGAGCCAAGGTTCTTGTCACTGACGAAGGAAACTGCCGCTCCGTTATACCACTTACGGTGTGTTCATCATGGACCCATCCACCTTCACAAATGGGACGATCCAGCAGTCTGCTTCACGGCTGTACAGCCTTCCCGGAGGAAGAGGCATTCAAATCTCCAGATGTCTGCCACTGAAGTTTAGAACCTGCATTTTTGCCGTCCTGTTTCGTGTAGGAGCGAACAGCGTTTAAAAAGGTCCTCTTTTGTGACAACTGTGACAAGTGACGTCCTGGTTGCGGGCATGATTGGCGCGTTGGTGTGTGTTTGCGGTGCCACCCAACCACATACATGTGACGCTCGACTTTTTGGCCCTGGCTCAAGCACGTCTTCGGTTTTAATTTCGGAGTTTCGATTCTTTTATTGTGTGAGGTTCCACTATCCACACGTGGAGAGTCGGTAGCTGTTTCAGAGGCATGCTATCCTCGATGAGATCCCTTTTTATTGCTTTGCGTCGCTTCTGCCTGTAACAACTCATGGTGCACGTGGCCGCTTTGGGAGGTTAAATCTGCTTTGGCGCGGCTGTCGATCTGACAACGATCATACCACGACAGACACCTACGCATTGGATCTCGGAGTAGGCTATCTTTAGTGTAACCGTACCGCATTCTTCTGCCAAGGCCGTGTATAAGGTCTTGATGAAAAGTGTTCACTGGCCTCCGCCGAGTGCCAACTGTGCCAACTTGTTTAAGAGGGCTCGTTGCACAAGGATTGCGCGGACATCGATAGCCAGAGAGTGCGTGCGAACTTGACATCATACGTAGCTTGGGTTTTCATCGAGGGCGGGAGAGGCCAGCTAGAAGTGTGGTCTGCCACAGGCGCACATCACAGCATACAGTAAGGTACTCACATTGTATGCGGACTCGGGTTTAGGTTTTTTGAGAGCCGAGCTATCCATATGAGCCTCAAAAACGGTCGTTGCCAGCGATCCAACCAGACGGCATGTTTGGGCCGTGTCGCGCTGATCAAATCGGGCGGGGAGTGGAAGTTGACTCGGAGTTTGATTTTGTCCTGGTCCCGAGGGCAATCCTTGTTGTTGTGCTGGTTCTGGTCAGGCATTGAAAGGGTCAAAGAACCGTTGCCACCATGTAGAATCCGTAGAGAGAACTCAAGACCACATCCAACACAACATAACAAATACGTACATGTATATGGGCATAACTGTACAATTTTAACTATTGCAATTGTATTGCAATAGGTTATATGGATATTGCAATATTATTGTGATAGGGTAGGTACTTTTGTGATAGTTTTCAGGAATGTCTGTATTTACGTAATGCCTTACACTTTAGAAATATCTAAGAAGTAGTACGCAATGGATGGTGCGACCCTATTGGTGGTTCAAGAATCAAGATGCTAAAAATGCTAGTTGTAGTAGGTGGATTGTTTGTAGTTTCTTTTTTACCTTTATTGTGACCTTGAAAATCAAATCTGAGTGGAAAAAAGGTGGCTTTATTTTCCAAAGAAATTAAAATGTTAGAAGTACATAAACTATCGAAACTATTGATAGTTCGCTACTCTATCGCAATTATTAACGCTGTTTCATTTCCACCATCGATCCGTTGCTATCGCACCATTAACATAGTTCGATGTATTGTTACACCCTTAAAAAAGTACATTTTTGAATATCCCTGGAATTTAGTTTAGTGGAAAAATGTCATGCGCGCTTCTTTAAAAAAATCAGCCAGTTAGAAAATGTCAGGAAAAATTGTTGCGGGACTTGGAACATTCGGGAATATGCTAATTTAGTCTCGAATTTTCTCACATGTTAAGTAGTTACGTGTCAAGGTGACTAAGCAATTTATTTTAGTCATTTACGTCTGCTGCTGTAAATAGTTTTACATTGTAATGTTACTTTGTTTAGTAGAGCCGGAAAGTTCTAGAAGCTTATGCTGTAAAGTATATAAGTGAATCGGTGTAGTTCTTAGATGGTTTTTCCCAGGAGCGTTTAGAGAGAATTATCTCGTGAGTCAGTAGTGTTTACTAAAGTCTCAACAGACATCGTGTTTGTGGAAGTGTAACAGAGAGGTTACGTGGATATCTGGCAAGATGCTGTGTTTATACAAGAGTGACAAAGGTCGTGTGTAAAGTTTAGTGGAGGAGTGTTTATTCAAGTGTAACTGACAAGCCTAGCATGTGCTTGTTGTGAAGTCTTGAGTGGAGTTACTGCGTTCATCTGGAATAAATAACCTTGTTGTTGTTTCCGACATCCCTGTGTTCTGTTTAGACTAACAAACTACCTGCCACTTAAAACATCAAACTTGCAACAGAAAGTGATATACGATCCTGTCGATGTAAGAATTTGAATCTCAAAGATTTTAGCGTCAGGTCTGATTGGGGAAATCCAGACTCCCCAGACCCTCCCTCTGGATCCGCCACTGGGCGATCTTTGAATTTGAACGGTAAACACCTCCCAGCTGATTTGCTCGGAATAATTTTCTGCAGTGTTTCTATTAGTTTATTCACCATGGTCTCGCATGTCGTCTTTACAGCATCCTGAATCAGCATTTTCGTATTTGCAACAATATCATTTAACGCTGTTTGCGTCAAATTGTGGGTTTCCTTTATCCTTAGTATGCTGCTCTGGAAAAAATCGACTGAGCAGCTCCATCCTCATTGTCTGCATCATCGTGTGAATCATTCCCATCTTCTCCATCTCTGTCTTCATCATCGTTAGCTACAAAAACTATCACCACTGGTCACTGCTCCGTCACAGTCATCCGAAGTGCCTTCTTCATGATCCACATCCTTCAACCAGTCGCCTGGTTCTGTGATCTCCGACGCTGATTTCCGTTTCGTAAACGGTCGATGCCATTTACACATTTTCATAGAAAGTAACAAAAAACCACAGTAACTTAAGACAATCTACCACAAAGTTATCTTTATTCTCATGTTGCCTTACATGTGACTTTGGAAAAGGGTAACCCCCGAGAAAAATTTGGCAGGGTTGTTTGAAACCCTCACCCAGCTCAGATGTAAGGCAACATGAGAATAAAGATAACTTTGTGGTAGATTGTCTTAAGTTACTGTGGTTTTTTGTTACTTTCTATGAAAATGTGTAAATGGCATCGACCGTTTACGAAACGGAAATCAGCGTCGGAGATCACAGAACCAGGCGACTGGTTGAAGGATGTGGATCATGAAGAAGGCACTTCGGATGACTGTGACGGAGCAGTGACCAGTGGTGATAGTTTTGTAGCTAACGATGATGAAGACAGAGATGGAGAAGATGGGAATGATTCACACGATGATGCAGACAATGAGGATGGAGCTGCTCAGTCGATTTTTTCCAGAGCAGCATACTAAGGATAAAGGAAACCCACAATTTGACGCAAACAGCGTTAAATGATATTGTTGCAAATACGAAAATGCTGATTCAGGATGCTGTAAAGACGACATGCGAGACCATGGTGAATAAACTAATAGAAACACTGCAGAAAATTATTCCGAGCAAATCAGCTGGGAGGTGTTTACCGTTCAAATTCAAAGATCGCCCAGTGGCGGATCCAGAGGGAGGGTCTGGGGAGTCTGGATTTCCCCAATCAGACCTGACGCTAAAATCTTTGAGATTCAAATTCTTACATCGACAGGATCGTATATCACTTTCTGTTGCAAGTTTGATGTTTTAAGTGGCAGGTAGTTTGTTAGTCTAAACAGAACACAGGGATGTCGGAAACAACAACAAGGTTATTTATTCCAGATGAACGCAGTAACTCCACTCAAGACTTCACAACAAGCACATGCTAGGCTTGTCAGTTACACTTGAATAAACACTCCTCCACTAAACTTTACACACGACCTTTGTCACTCTTGTATAAACACAGCATCTTGCCAGATATCCACGTAACCTCTCTGTTACACTTCCACAAACACGATGTCTGTTGAGACTTTAGTAAACACTACTGACTCACGAGATAATTCTCTCTAAACGCTCCTGGGAAAAACCATCTAAGAACTACACCGATTCACTTATATACTTTACAGCATAAGCTTCTAGAACTTTCCGGCTCTACTAAACAAAGTAACATTACAATGTAAAACTATTTACAGCAGCAGACGTAAATGACTAAAATAAATTGCTTAGTCACCTTGACACGTAACTACTTAACATGTGAGAAAATTCGAGACTAAATTAGCATATTCCCGAATGTTCCAAGTCCCGCAACAATTTTTCCTGACATTTTCTAACTGGCTGATTTTTTTAAAGAAGCGCGCATGACATTTTTCCACTAAACTAAATTCCAGGGATATTCAAAAATGTACTTTTTTAAGGGTGTAACAATACATCGAACTATGTTAATGGTGCGATAGCAACGGATCGATGGTGGAAATGAAACAGCGTTAATAATTGCGATAGAGTAGCGAACTATCAATAGTTTCGATAGTTTATGTACTTCTAACATTTTAATTTCTTTGGAAAATAAAGCCACCTTTTTTCCACTCAGATTTGATTTTCAAGGTCACAATAAAGGTAAAAAGAAACTACAAACAATCCACCTACTACAACTAGCATTTTTAGCATCTTGATTCTTGAACCACCAATAGGGTCGCACCATCCATTGCGTACTACTTCTTAGATATTTCTAAAGTGTAAGGCATTACGTAAATACAGACATTCCTGAAAACTATCACAAAAGTACCTACCCTATCACAATAATATTGCAATATCCATATAACCTATTGCAATACAATTGCAATAGTTAAAATTGTACAGTTATGCCCATATACATGTACGTATTTGTTATGTTGTGTTGGATGTGGTCTTGAGTTCTCTCTACGGATTCTACATGGTGGCAACGGTTCTTTGACCCTTTCAATGCCTGACCCAGAACCAGCACAACAACAAGGATTGCCCTCGGGACCAGGACAAAATCAAACTCCGAGTCAACTTCCACTCCCCCCCGATTGGAGAGAGCGAATGGACCAACCAGGCAGAATGTTGATTCCGCTGGAGCCGATGTTTTGAGCGCTATAGGATAGCTTCTGGCTTCAAAAAATAAACCAGAGTACGAACAAGTGAGTACCTTATTGTATGCTATGGGAGACTGTGCAGACCACATTCTAGTGACTCTCCGCCTCGATGAAACCAAAGCTACGTATGATGAAGTTCGCACCGCCCTCAATGGCTAATTCGATGTCCGCCGCAATTTAATTGTGCAACGAGCCCTCTTTAACAAGTGGCACCAGTTGGCTGGTGAGTCAGTGGACACTTTCATTCAAGATTTATACAGGCTTGCAGAAGACTGCGAGTACGGTACACTAAAAGATAGCTTAATCCAAGATCCAATTGTCGTAGGTGTTGTTGACGACTCGTTGTCAGATCGACATCGAGCCAAAGCAGATTTAACCCTCCAAATGGCAGTGCAAATGAGTTGTCAGGCAGAAGCACGAAAGCAAAAAAAGGATCTCATTCGAGGAAGCACTACCTCTGAAACGGCTACCGACTCTACACGTGTGGATTTAGTGGAACCTCACAAAAAAGATTCGAAATCCGACATTAAACCCGAAGACAGAGCATGGCCAAAGTCCGAGCGTAAATGTATGTGGTGTGGTGGACCGCAACACAAATGGCAATCATGCCCTGCAAAGGACGTCACTTGTAACAGTTGTTACAAAAGAGGACATTTTCAAGCTGTTCGTCTCTCCAAGAAACAGACGGCAAAATGCAGGTTCATCAACTTAGTGGCAGATCTTGAAGAAGTTGAAGTTCCTTTCCTCGGTGAAGTCTACAGCCGTGAAGCAGACTTCTGGACGTCCATTGTGAAGGTGGATGGTCATGATACACACCGTAAGTTGGATACTGAGGCAGCAGTTTCTGTTGTCAGTGACAAGAACCTTGGCTCAAAGACCACCAGCTAACGAAATCGCAGCAGATTTTAAGAGGTCCAGGAGGTACTATTCTATCAGTCATGGGCACCTTTCGAGCCACTCTGACATATAAAGTGCGTCAGATTTCTGAAACTGTCTTTGTCTTTAAAGATCAGCTGTACTCCCTCCTCCGCAAGAAAGCCTGTGTGGATCTGGGGTTAATTGCTCGAATTGGAGAGGTGAACACTCAGCCAGTGAATTTCATTGGAGAGTTTCCTCAGCTTTTCCATGGTCTGGGGAAACTGGAAACTAAATATCACATCAAGCTTAACCCAGATGTAAAGCCAGTTTGCCTCTACACTCCAAGAAAAATAGCTCACCCATTGTTGCCTAAAGTGAAAAACGAAATTGATTCTATGCTTCGACAAGGCGTCATTTCTCCTGTTACTGTTCCCACAGAGTAGTGCTCCGGCATTGTTCCTGTCCCCAAACCTAATGGGCGTGTACGGATCTGTGTAGACCTGACACCACTGAACAATGCGGTGCAGCGTGAAACTCATCCCATGGGCTCTGTTGATGAGAGCCTGGCCATGCTGGGTGAAAGCCGGGTATTCACGAAATTAGACGCCAATAGCGGGTTCTGGCAAATTCCTTTGGATGAGGACTCAAAATTGTTGACCACCTTTGTCACCCCTTTGGCCACTTTTGCTTCAACCGCCTGCCCTTTGGAATTAGTTCTGCCCCTGAAATATTTCAGCGAACCATGATCGACATCTTGGAGGGGCTTGATGGAGTCATATGCCGGATGGACGACATCCTTATCCATGGAAGAAACCATATGGAACATGATGCACGTCTTCGAGCAGTTTTGTTTCGTCTTCAAAGAGCTGGCCTGACATTGAACATTCAGAAGTGTGAGTTTTCACAAGGAAGACTCAAGTTCCTAGGACACATTGTCGATGCCCAGGGTGTCCATGCTGACCCAGAGAAGACACATGCTATTGGCCATTTTCCAACCCCCACATCTGTAACAGAACTACAGAGGTTCATGGGCATGGTTAACCAGCTGGGAAAGTTTGTCCCTGGCCTAGCTGGTATCACTGCACCCTTACGGCATCTCCTTCGCAAAGATAGTGCTTGGTACTGGGATGAAGCTCGGCAAACCGCATTCCAGCAAGTCAAAGAGAAGCTTGCCTCGCCTGAAATCCTTGCACATTACAACCCCAACCGTCAAACAGTCATTGCTGCAGATGCATCGTCAACAGGGCTGGGGGCAGTTCTTCTTCAAACACAAGATGACGGACAGCGCCGTCCCATCTGTTACATCTCCAGATCCCTCAGTGATGCTGAAAGGAACTACGCTGTCATCACAGACAGAAGGACTCGCCTCAACTGGGCCTGCAAACCCTTGAAATAGTACCGGATGTCCTCTGTTTTTCCAGGATAAACCTGAGTCCGAGGCACATAACCGGTACTCTTCAAGGCGTGTTGCATGCCCAGGTTGAGGCGATATTGTGCTTCTTTCTTCCGATGACAGCGTAGTTTTCTTGTCAGCATCACTGACGGATACATGGAGAATGTAACAGGAGTGGCACGGTACCGCGCTGATCCGTTCACATCTTGTGTTTGGAAGAAGAAACTTGCCACCCTCAGCCACTGTCGACAGAATGCATCTGCAGGCAATGACTGTATGCACGGATGGGGTTTGCACTGTGCCAGGATTTCAGGGGAGGCAAGCTTCTCTATTGACTTGCTGGAATGGCGGTTTGGCCGAGCGTTCATCCCGTAAGTACCAAGAACACATCGTCACTACACTTTTGCGAACTAGGAGATGCCGCTAAGCGGTGCAAGTGATAGCCAGCTTAGGCCAGGGACAAAACTTTTCCCGCTGACGTTTAACCATGGGCCCATGAACCTCGGTAGTTCTGTTACAGATGTCGGGAGTTGGAAAATGGCCAATATGCACGTGATCTTCTCTGGGTCAGCATGGACACCCTGGGCAATCGACAAGGTTGTCCTAGGAACTTGGAGTCTTCCTTGTTGGAAAACTTGCACACTCTGAATGTTCAATGTCAGGCCAGCTCTTGTAAGACGAAACAAAACTTGCCTTCGAAGACGTGCATCATGTTCCATATGGTTTTCTTTCCACGGATAAGGATGTCGTCCATACGCGCATATGACTGCTCATCAAGCCCCCTCCAAGGATTGTCCGGATCAAGGTTCAGCTGAAATATTTCAGGGGCAGAACTAATTCCAAGAGGGCAGGCGGTTTGACGCAAAAGCGGCCATAAGGGGGTGACAGAGGTGCAGTCAAACAATTTTTGACGTCCTCATCCAAAGGTAATTTCGCCAGAACCGCTATTGGCGTCTAATTGTCGTGAATACCCGGCTTTTCAGCCAGCATGGACAGGCTCTCATGCAACAGAGCCCATGGGCTGAGTTTTTCACGCTGCCACCGCATTAGTTCAGTGGTGTCAGCGTCTACCACAGATGCCGTACACGCCCATTCAGGTTTGGGGGACGGACAATGGCCGGAGTCAACCACTCTGTGGGAACCCAGATTAAGAGGAGAAATGACGGCCTTGTCGAAGCATAGAATCAATGTCGTTTTTTCCACTTTAGGCAACAATGGGTGAAGTATTTTTCTTGGAGTGTAGAGGCAAACTGGCTTTACATCTGGGTTAAGCTTGATGTGATATTTAGTTTCCAGTTTCCCCAGACCATGGAAAAGCTGAAGAAACTCTCCAATGAAATTCACTGGCTGAGTGTTCACCTCTCCAATTCGAGCAATTAACCCCAGATCCACACAGGCTTTCTTGCGGAGGAGGGAGTACAGCTGATCTTTAAAGACAAAGACAGTTTCAGAAATCTGACGCACTTTATATGTCAGAGTGGCTCGAAAGGTGCCCATGACTGATAGAATAGTACCTCCTGGACCTCTTAAAATCTGCTGCGATTTCGTTAGCTGGTGGTCTTTGAGCCAAGGTTCTTGTCACTGACAACAGAAACTGCTGCCTCAGTATCCAACTTACGGTGTGTATCATGACCATCCACCTTCACAATGGACGTCCAGAAGTCTGCTTCACGGCTGTAGACTTCACCGAGGAAAGGAACTTCAACTTCTTCAAGATCTGCCACTAAGTTGATGAACCTGCATTTTGCCGTCTGTTTCTTGGAGAGACGAACAGCTTGAAAATGTCCTCTTTTGTAACAACTGTTACAAGTGACGTCCTTTGCAGGGCATGATTGCCATTTGTGTTGCGGTCCACCACACCACATACATTTACGCTCGGACTTTGGCCATGCTCTGTCTTCGGGTTTAATGTCGGATTTCGAATCTTTTTTGTGAGGTTCCACTAAATCCACACGTGTAGAGTCGGTAGCCGTTTCAGAGGTAGTGCTTCCTCGAATGAGATCCTTTTTTTGCTTTCGTGCTTCTGCCTGACAACTCATTTGCACTGCCATTTGGAGGGTTAAATCTGCTTTGGCTCGATGTCGATCTGACAACGAGTCGTCAACAACACCTACGACAATTGGATCTTGGATTAAGCTATCTTTTAGTGTACCGTACTCGCAGTCTTCTGCAAGCCTGTATAAATCTTGAATGAAAGTGTCCACTGACTCACCAGCCAACTGGTGCCACTTGTTAAAGAGGGCTCGTTGCACAATTAAATTGCGGCGGACATCGAATTAGCCATTGAGGGCGGTGCGAACTTCATCATACGTAGCTTTGGTTTCATCGAGGCGGAGAGTCACTAGAATGTGGTCTGCACAGTCTCCCATAGCATACAATAAGGTACTCACTTGTTCGTACTCTGGTTTGATTGTTTGGGGGGTGAAGCAGAAGCTATCCTATAGCGCTCACAAACATCGTTCCAGCGAATCCAACATTCTGGCATGGTTTTGGTTCCATTCGCTCTATCAAATCGGGCGGGGAGTGGAAGTTGACTCGGAGTTTGATTTTGTCCTGGTCCCGAGGGCAATCCTTGTTGTTGTGCTGGTTCTGGGTCAGGCATTGAAAGGGTCAAAGAACCGTTGCCACCATGTAGAATCCGTAGAGAGAACTCAAGACCACATCCAACACAACATAACAAATACGTACATGTATATGGGCATAACTGTACAATTTTAACTATTGCAATTGTATTGCAATAGGTTATATGGATATTGCAATATTATTGTGATAGGGTAGGTACTTTTGTGATAGTTTTCAGGAATGTCTGTATTTACGTAATGCCTTACACTTTAGAAATATCTAAGAAGTAGTACGCAATGGATGGTGCGACCCTATTGGTGGTTCAAGAATCAAGATGCTAAAAATGCTAGTTGTAGTAGGTGGATTGTTTGTAGTTTCTTTTTTACCTTTATTGTGACCTTGAAAATCAAATCTGAGTGGAAAAAAGGTGGCTTTATTTTCCAAAGAAATTAAAATGTTAGAAGTACATAAACTATCGAAACTATTGATAGTTCGCTACTCTATCGCAATTATTAACGCTGTTTCATTTCCACCATCGATCCGTTGCTATCGCACCATTAACATAGTTCGATGTATTGTTACACCCTTAAAAAAGTACATTTTTGAATATCCTGGAATTTAGTTTAGTGGAAAAATGTCATGCGCGCTTCTTTAAAAAAATCAGCCAGTTAGAAAATGTCAGGAAAAATTGTTGCGGGACTTGGAACATTCGGGAATATGCTAATTTAGTCTCGAATTTTCTCACATGTTAAGTAGTTACGTGTCAAGGTGACTAAGCAATTTATTTTAGTCATTTACGTCTGCTGCTGTAAATAGTTTTACATTGTAATGTTACTTTGTTTAGTAGAGCCGGAAAGTTCTAGAAGCTTATGCTGTAAAGTATATAAGTGAATCGGTGTAGTTCTTAGATGGTTTTTCCCAGGAGCGTTTAGAGAGAATTATCTCGTGAGTCAGTAGTGTTTACTAAAGTCTCAACAGACATCGTGTTTGTGGAAGTGTAACAGAGAGGTTACGTGGATATCTGGCAAGATGCTGTGTTTATACAAGAGTGACAAAGGTCGTGTGTAAAGTTTAGTGGAGGAGTGTTTATTCAAGTGTAACTGACAAGCCTAGCATGTGCTTGTTGTGAAGTCTTGAGTGGAGTTACTGCGTTCATCTGGAATAAATAACCTTGTTGTTGTTTCCGACATCCCTGTGTTCTGTTTAGACTAACAAACTACCTGCCACTTAAAACATCAAACTTGCAACAGAAAGTGATATACGATCCTGTCGATGTAAGAATTTGAATCTCAAAGATTTTAGCGTCAGGTCTGATTGGGGAAATCCAGACTCCCCAGACCCTCCCTCTGGATCCGCCACTGGGCGATCTTTGAATTTGAACGGTAAACACCTCCCAGCTGATTTGCTCGGAATAATTTTCTGCAGTGTTTCTATTAGTTTATTCACCATGGTCTCGCATGTCGTCTTTACAGCATCCTGAATCAGCATTTTCGTATTTGCAACAATATCATTTAACGCTGTTTGCGTCAAATTGTGGGTTTCCTTTATCCTTAGTATGCTGCTCTGGAAAAAATCGACTGAGCAGCTCCATCCTCATTGTCTGCATCATCGTGTGAATCATTCCCATCTTCTCCATCTCTGTCTTCATCATCGTTAGCTACAAAACTATCACCACTGGTCACTGCTCCGTCACAGTCATCCGAAGTGCCTTCTTCATGATCCACATCCTTCAACCAGTCGCCTGGTTCTGTGATCTCCGACGCTGATTTCCGTTTCGTAAACGGTCGATGCCATTTACACATTTTCATAGAAAGTAACAAAAAACCACAGTAACTTAAGACAATCTACCACAAAGTTATCTTTATTCTCATGTTGCCTTACATGTGACTTGGCAAGGGTTTCAACACCCTGCCAAAATTTTCTGGGGTGAAACCCGTTCCAAAGTCACATGTAAGGCAACATGAGAATAAAGATAACTTTGTGGTAGATTGTCTTAAGTTACTGTGGTTTTTTGTTACTTTCTATGAAAATGTGTAAATGGCATCGACCGTTTACGAAACGGAAATCAGCGTCGGAGATCACAGAACCAGGCGACTGGTTGAAGGATGTGGATCATGAAGAAGGCACTTCGGATGACTGTGACGGAGCAGTGACCAGTGGTGATAGTTTTGTAGCTAACGATGATGAAGACAGAGATGGAGAAGATGGGAATGATTCACACGATGATGCAGACAATGAGGATGGAGCTGCTCAGTCGATTTTTTCCAGAGCAGCATACTAAGGATAAAGGAAACCCACAATTTGACGCAAACAGCGTTAAATGATATTGTTGCAAATACGAAAATGCTGATTCAGGATGCTGTAAAGACGACATGCGAGACCATGGTGAATAAACTAATAGAAACACTGCAGAAAATTATTCCGAGCAAATCAGCTGGGAGGTGTTTACCGTTCAAATTCAAAGATCGCCCAGTGGCGGATCCAGAGGGAGGGTCTGGGGAGTCTGGATTTCCCCAATCAGACCTGACGCTAAAATCTTTGAGATTCAAATTCTTACATCGACAGGATCGTATATCACTTTCTGTTGCAAGTTTGATGTTTTAAGTGGCAGGTAGTTTGTTAGTCTAAACAGAACACAGGGATGTCGGAAACAACAACAAGGTTATTTATTCCAGATGAACGCAGTAACTCCACTCAAGACTTCACAACAAGCACATGCTAGGCTTGTCAGTTACACTTGAATAAACACTCCTCCACTAAACTTTACACACGACCTTTGTCACTCTTGTATAAACACAGCATCTTGCCAGATATCCACGTAACCTCTCTGTTACACTTCCACAAACACGATGTCTGTTGAGACTTTAGTAAACACTACTGACTCACGAGATAATTCTCTCTAAACGCTCCTGGGAAAAACCATCTAAGAACTACACCGATTCACTTATATACTTTACAGCATAAGCTTCTAGAACTTTCCGGCTCTACTAAACAAAGTAACATTACAATGTAAAACTATTTACAGCAGCAGACGTAAATGACTAAAATAAATTGCTTAGTCACCTTGACACGTAACTACTTAACATGTGAGAAAATTCGAGACTAAATTAGCATATTCCCGAATGTTCCAAGTCCCGCAACAATTTTTCCTGACATTTTCTAACTGGCTGATTTTTTTAAAGAAGCGCGCATGACATTTTTCCACTAAACTAAATTCCAGGGATATTCAAAAATGTACTTTTTTAAGGGTGTAACAATACATCGAACTATGTTAATGGTGCGATAGCAACGGATCGATGGTGGAAATGAAACAGCGTTAATAATTGCGATAGAGTAGCGAACTATCAATAGTTTCGATAGTTTATGTACTTCTAACATTTTAATTTCTTTGGAAAATAAAGCCACCTTTTTTCCACTCAGATTTGATTTTCAAGGTCACAATAAAGGTAAAAAAGAAACTACAAACAATCCACCTACTACAACTAGCATTTTTAGCATCTTGATTCTTGAACCACCAATAGGGTCGCACCATCCATTGCGTACTACTTCTTAGATATTTCTAAAGTGTAAGGCATTACGTAAATACAGACATTCCTGAAAACTATCACAAAAGTACCTACCCTATCACAATAATATTGCAATATCCATATAACCTATTGCAATACAATTGCAATAGTTAAAATTGTACAGTTATGCCCATATACATGTACGTATTTGTTATGTTGTGTTTGGATGTGGTCTTGAGTTCTCTCTACGGATTCTACATGGTGGCAACGGTTCTTTGACCCTTTCAATGCCTGACCCAGAACCAGCACAACAACAAGGATTGCCCTCGGGACCAGGACAAAATCAAACTCCGAGTCACACTTCCACACTCCCAAACGCCCGATTTGGCTAGAGCGATATGAGACCAAACCAGGCAGAATATGTCGGATTCGCTGGATGGAACCCCGATGTTTTGAGCGCTATTATGGCTAGACGTCTGGCTTTTCAAAAAATAAAACCAGAAGAGTACGAGTTACGACCATTGTGAAGTACCTGACTGTATGCTATGGGAGAGACCGGGTGCAGACCACATTCTAGGCGACTCTCCTTCCGCCCTCGATGAAACCAAAGCTACGTATGATGAAGTTCGCACCGCCCTCAATGGCTAATTCGATGTCCGCCGCAATTTAATTGTGCAACGAGCCCTCTTTAACAAGTGGCACCAGTTGGCTGGTGAGTCAGTGGACACTTTCATTCAAGATTTATACAGGCTTGCAGAAGACTGCGAGTACGGTACACTAAAAGATAGCTTAATCCAAGATCCAATTGTCGTAGGTGTTGTTGACGACTCGTTGTCAGATCGACATCGAGCCAAAGCAGATTTAACCCTCCAAATGGCAGTGCAAATGAGTTGTCAGGCAGAAGCACGAAAGCAAAAAAAGGATCTCATTCGAGGAAGCACTACCTCTGAAACGGCTACCGACTCTACACGTGTGGATTTAGTGGAACCTCACAAAAAAGATTCGAAATCCGACATTAAACCCGAAGACAGAGCATGGCCAAAGTCCGAGCGTAAATGTATGTGGTGTGGTGGACCGCAACACAAATGGCAATCATGCCCTGCAAAGGACGTCACTTGTAACAGTTGTTACAAAAGAGGACATTTTCAAGCTGTTCGTCTCTCCAAGAAACAGACGGCAAAATGCAGGTTCATCAACTTAGTGGCAGATCTTGAAGAAGTTGAAGTTCCTTTCCTCGGTGAAGTCTACAGCCGTGAAGCAGACTTCTGGACGTCCATTGTGAAGGTGGATGGTCATGATACACACCGTAAGTTGGATACTGAGGCAGCAGTTTCTGTTGTCAGTGACAAGAACCTTGGCTCAAAGACCACCAGCTAACGAAATCGCAGCAGATTTTAAGAGGTCCAGGAGGTACTATTCTATCAGTCATGGGCACCTTTCGAGCCACTCTGACATATAAAGTGCGTCAGATTTCTGAAACTGTCTTTGTCTTTAAAGATCAGCTGTACTCCCTCCTCCGCAAGAAAGCCTGTGTGGATCTGGGGTTAATTGCTCGAATTGGAGAGGTGAACACTCAGCCAGTGAATTTCATTGGAGAGTTTCTTCAGCTTTTCCATGGTCTGGGGAAACTGGAAACTAAATATCACATCAAGCTTAACCCAGATGTAAAGCCAGTTTGCCTCTACACTCCAAGAAAAATACTTCACCCATTGTTGTCCTAAAGTGAAAAACGAAATTAACGAAATCTGATTCTATGTGCTTCAACAAGTTCGGCCCGGGTCATTTCTCCTCTTACTGTGGTCCCATCAGACAGTGGTTGCTCCGGCATTGTTCCTGTCCCCAAAGCCTGATGCCAAACCTGATGGGGCGTTTTTGTACGGATCTGTGTAGAACCTGAGACCCTGGCTGAACCTAAGCGGTTGGGCTTGTGTTGCATGCGGTGTGCAGGCGTGAAAAACTCACCCATTGGGCTCTGTTGATGAGAGCCTGTCCTATGCTGGATGGATGAAAGCCGGGGATACTCGCGATATTAATGGAAATGTAGACACTAATCGCGGGTCCATCTGGCAAATGTCCTTTTGGCATGAGGCCCTCACAAAATTGTTTGTTGGACTGCCATCTGTCCAC
>JAHPZR010024266.1:0-5000 GCA_019787425.1 Platygyra sinensis | reverse complement strand
TCGTGCAGTTAGGTATTTTTTAAACTCCTTTTTGTTAGACTTGGACCAATGGTGCGTATACGTACATGGTGTATGAGATTTGAGGCTAAGCATGAAAGACTAAAATGACTTGCTTCAGTGTTTGGGAATTTTACGAATATTCCATGGTCCTTGGCCAACCGACATCAACTACGGCAATGCTATGAGCTGACTTGCAGTAAGAATGGGCAGCTATGGTGGCCGAGCGTTCTCACAGAAAAAATAGGTCAAATTCATATATAATTACGAAAAATTGGAAAAAAAATTATTATTTAAAAAAAATAAATTAAAAAAAAAGAAAATGTCTAAAGTTATGTGAAAAATTATAGGAAAATATGTTTTCTTTTTTTTTTTTGCAATAGAAAACGAAACCAAAAAAAATGTGTTTCGGAAATATAAAAAAAAATATAGAGTATATAAAGGAGCTAAAAAATAATAAATAAATAAAAACTGAGATTGCAAAAGCAAATGCATATTTAACCTATGAGAACGACCGGCCATGTAATGGCCGATCGTTCTCATACGAATATTGAATTCAAAATGAAATGTTTGATGACGGCCGAGTGTTCTCATAGCCCGCTATATCCGCGATCAGCGGTCCTCTGAGCACGCGCCTGCAAAAATTCAAGAACGCGGCTATCTCCTCAAATTTGTCGATTCCCGCGCTTTTACTCCTTCGCTCCTTCGCTGGCGGCCTTCTTCGAGTACGATTTGCAATATTCCTCTGTGTTAAAGTACGGTATGGCTCGTCGAAGGCAAGTTTGGAATGAGTTGCATGAGAAAATGTCAAATAAAAGGACAAGAAATGAAGGTTATTCGAAGAAGGGGTCCACGTCCGCGCCGCACAAGATAATTGTTCAAAGGCTCTCTTCAGAGCCCAATAACAAACAAACATACCATCCTGTCCAGCCCAGGGAATTTGTGAGCTTTAACTACAGCGACTTGACGCTTATAAATCTCAAGAAAGCGTGTGCAGATCATTTTAATGTGCCAATGGGTTCTGTGGATGTACTGGTATCAAACAAGGGACCGTCAGCCACTAATGTCAGCCAAATACCGCACAGGAAAGACAAAGTAAGTGAAGTCCATCGTCCCTGTTTGTGTATAAATTCTGTATTAAGCTTAAAAGGAGTCAGCGTTAGCGATGGAGATACGAACGAGAGAGAGAACAGAATGCCTAAAACACCGCCCCCAGAAGCGATACAAAGTTCTCAGGAAAGCATCCAGAATGCTCAAACTGCCAAGAGAAAGCCGTAAGCAGAACCGCGAAAAGCAGGAAGGAAAAACTCACAGACGTGAAAGCAGCAACGGCCATCACGGTAGACCTAGGAAGCGCAAACGCTCTGATGAAAAGACCGCATTGGAAATGTCAGTGAGAAAATCAGAAGAATCCATTGCCAAACTACAAGAACATATAGACAATGGCACTTGCCCGAAAACACTACGATATAGTGCACGGCTAAGATCAGACCGGATCCAGAATTCAAATCTGACATTAATAAGATTAGAAAAGAAGCAGAATGTAAACTGCTAGGGGCGTTGAGAAAGTTTCACTACCGTAGCGTGGAGCGAAACAAGCTTAAGCTAAGAGAACTTGAACGAAAATCGCGTTCTAGTACCACACCTAGTACATCGAATAACAATGATGTAAAGCTACACCATACTAACAATAGAGAGAGTATTGTGACAACTAATGTGCAAAGGTCAGCCAGCAATATCCAAGCACAGATAGACAACCTCAAACAAATGATGGAAAAACTAGAAAGGCAAACACGAATAAAAAGAGTGAATCTTATCTCTGTCTGTTATCTGAGTGTACAAACAAATCTAAGAAGGGGAAGAATATAGAAAAACGAAAAATAAGAAATAAGACACACAATACGCGCAGGAAAACAGCACGCAAGGAGCGTCAAAGAAAAACATATGAGTGTAACAAACAATACATCAAGAACCTCTCCAATATACAACTGACAACTGATCAGATAAATCTTCTTTCAAAGGGGCTAAAGTTTATTCCTACACCCGTGACAATAGAAAACAGCATCAGGCATCAACTGATGCGAGATTTTGATCATTTCGCGAGGCGAATGCCTCTCCGATACATGTATCACGGTGAGAATAACGAACCGCACCCTTTCCATGTTAAATCAAACTGGAACCCACCAGTGCAACCATCAGTTACACTAGAAAGCTACCTAGAAGAGGTTAAGTTACAACTCGCTGAAATAGAGATTGCCAAGCCAAAGAACAATCTGCCTTACAATGAAATCAAAGCGATCAAAGAGCTTAAAAATAACCCAGAAGTCAACATTAAAAAGGCAGATAAGGGCACTACTACAGTCATTATGAATAATTAATATTCAATCTTTGTTCACTGTCTAAAATCCGCACGCGTCATTGGTTAAAATTGATCACGCGAGTTCCCGTTACCTGGGGACATCAAAGTGACAGAGTGCGTTATTCCAATAACACATAAAAACTGTGCAGTGTTCTTCAACTTCAAACGAAGATGGCTTCAGGTTCAAGATTTTCCAAGGTTGAGGAGGAAAAAATTACTGAAATAATTGACGCTGCCATCCCGGAAAACACAAAAAGGCAAACCACTTGGAGGGTGTCTATTTTCAATGGTGAGTTGAGCAAAACTTTTCTTTAGTTCATTGTTTTCTCATTCAAACAAGTCAGGAACTCAAATTGAATATTAAAAGGGTTAGAGACTGTTAGTTTGTGTTTTGTTTTCAAATACACGCACTTGCTTACTGTACAATGAACTCTAAATTTTCAATATTGCACTCAGCTTCGCTTCGTGCAGTATTGAAAATTTCTCGTTCATTGTACAGTAAGCGCGTGCGTGTATTTGAAAACAAAACACTCACAACAGTCTCTAACCCGTAAACAAGATAAGATTGCCGAGGGTCAGATCCAACTAAACGATGAAGAAAACTACCGACCACTCGCAACACCTATGGTTGAGCAAACCTATACTAGGGTGGAGCAACTTATAAGAGAACTCCACCAAAGCCGCCATATAGACACAATGACTAAAAAATGGCTATCTCAAACAGCAAACCCACCGCGTATCCCAGAATTCTATACCCTCACAAAGATCCATAAAGTTCACCCAGTCGGCAGACCTATCATATCGGGCTGCGAAGGCCCCACCGAGCGCATATCATCATTTGTAGACAGTCTGCTCCAGCCTATAGCCAAACTACAAGACTCGTATCTCAAAGATACGACAGACTTTATCAACTTCATAGAAAATACAATAGTCCCAGAAAATATCATTCTGGTGTCTATGGATGTCACCAGCCTGTACACAAACATACCGCAGGAGGAAGGCATTACTACTGTGTGCAATGCATACGAGCGCTTCCATAACAACAGGCCTCCTATTCCAACCCACTTCCTCATAGATATGCTCAGACTAATACTTAAAGAGAACTCTTTCCAGTTCAATGGCAGAAACTACCTCCAGATACATGGAACCGCTATGGGAACTAAAATGGCGGTCTCTTTTGCCAACCTATTTATGGCGGCGGTTGAGAGAGAAATTCTTAATGCGAGCAGAAAAAAGCCACTTGTGTGGAAAAGATATATCGATGATGTGTTCTCTTTGTGGAACATAAGCATTGAGGAAATTGAGGGGTTTGTTGACAGGCTAATAGACATCATCCTACCATCAAATTTACGGCTGAAATATCAGACAAAGAAACCATTTTATTGGATACTTGTGTTTACAAAGGGGATAGATTTTGAGCAACATCTATCCTTGACGTGCGAACTCACTACAAGCCGACAGAAACATTTCAGTATACACATTTCTCTTCCTGCCACCCACCAGGGGTCAGAAAGGGTTTCATCAAAGGCGAAGCACTTAGACTTCTTCGAACTAACTCCTCAAAAAATTCTTTTGAGGATAATATCAGAGCATTCAGATCACGCCTTCACGTGAGAGGTTACCCAGATAACCTGGTTAACAAAGTTCTCTCAGAGGTAAAATTCGAAGAGAGAAAGCGGCACTCCTACAAAAGATAAGAGCGCACAAAAGAATTCTGCCTTTTGTCACACAATACCACCCAGCGGTTACAAACCTAAAGAATGTCTTCATGAGCAAATGGCATTTAATACAGAATCACCCTTCACTGAGTGAAATATACAGAGATCCTCCCATCATCTCGTACAAAAGGGGTAAATCACTCAAGGACATACTCGTTAGATCTAAACTCTAGAGGCAAAGAATCCGCACTTGCGAACAGCGGGAGTCATGTAGGCCTGTCACAACTTTTTATTATTCCATGATTAGGTCCTTTAAGCCCTGTTTACAGGGAGGGTGACCCTCCTAGAAGTGGCACCCACTTGTAAGTGTTATCCTTCTCTATTGTATTTCTCAGTTTCATTCACATGAGAGGTAGGGTCACCCTAGGAGGAGGGTTAGCCTATCTGCTTTCTAGGGTAATCCAGGCAGGGCCAACTGTTTGCTAGTTTAAGCCATGTAAAAGCTCGAGGTAGGGTCACCCTACTAGGGAGTCAAGTTAAGGATAAGGTTACGGTAACCACCAAAACAACACGGCTTCAATATGCTGAGATAGCCTTGGAGATAACCCTTTGCATGTAAAGGGTGGTTATCTTTTGACCCTTCCAAGAGGGTGACCCTTCTAAGGGTCACCATCCCTCCATGTAAACAGGGCCTTAAAAAGAGAATTCCAGACCACTAGTAGGGTTTTACTGTGAAAACGTGTGTACCATTAATGGAAAGGACAAGGAAATACAACTTGCAAAGTATGGTATGCTTTAAAATTCAAGCCATATAGAGGGCAGAGATGAGTTCAACATTTTTTTACAAGGGTGGCACTTGATGAATGAACCCTAATTAAAACTTTATTGACTAGCTGACCAAACAGCAGAATGTTGACTTACCTATGCATCTGACAGTCCAGGTCATAATGCCCTTGGTCAAGTAACATCATTAGTTGCCTTTTGAA
>JAHPZR010024264.1:2500-15592 GCA_019787425.1 Platygyra sinensis | reverse complement strand
TACGCCAGTTTTAACTTATATCCCCCTGGCCGACACAACACAGTGTGAAATTTGATATTGACAATGCGTTGTGGAATGCCATCTGCCAAAGACTATCCCTTTGAATACTGTCAAACTCTTTCTCGTAATCACAACTGCCTATTCCTCTCAGAACATTGCTGAAGTATATTCCGTAGTGTGAAGATTTGATCCCTACAACCGCGCCCCTTGGAAATCCAGCTTCTTCGTTTCTCCGAATGTCATCAACAGCTCGGGTGATACGTTGTATAATGACTTTGTAAAAGATTTTACTTGGCACAGATAGGAGGGTAATTCCGCGCCAGTTATTACAATCACTTTAAGACCCTTTCTTTGGTATCTTAATTATCACTCCTCTACTCCAGTCTGACGGAATTTCTTCCTGCTCCCAGATCTTTGTAAATAAGGGGGTCAGAATGGTTGCAGCAAGTTCAGGGTCTGCTTTAAACAGTTCAGCATTCAAATTGTCATGGCCAGGAGGCTTTTCCATTCTTCAGGGAATTTAAGGCTTGGATGATTTCCCTCCAAGTCGTAACATCTGTGCTTATGTCAAGGTCGGTTGAGGCTTCCTGAATGTTTGGCAGTTATGATTGTGGTGGTCTGTTCAAAACCTCTCTAAAGTGCTCCGCCCAACGCCTTTCCTGCCCCCCCCCCCCCCCCCTGATGTCAATAAGGTACCGTTCTTGTCCTTTTCAAGCATGTTGGTTGTGTGACATTTACTTGTTATGACCTTCCCAGTTCGTAATCTATACTGTTCCTTGTTCATTGAGTGCTGCTGCTTCCTAAGCCAAGGATGCAAGGTTCTCCATGTACTTCCGTTTGCCATTTTTTTTTCCTTGTTACCCTTAGCCTACTTTCAATTGCTTTCCAGTTATCAGATGACATCCATTCCTTCGGCCTCCGCTGCCTGTAGCCTAGACTTGCCTTGCTGCTATCGCTGTAAGCAGTAACAACGTTCTCCCAGTTCTTATTCACCTCTTCATTGTTATTGTCTGCTGTCTCGTTTACTCCATTAGAGACTCAAATCTGTTGCGCACCTCGAGGATAAAAGATTTTCACACATTCGGATGTTTCAGTTGAGCCACATCGAAATGGCTGCGCCCTTTGGCTTAACCTGCGATCATGCCCTTCTTCCCTCTATTCAGACGCGGGGAAGGAGGTAATTTTTTTTCCCGTCTCCCTTTTCCCTTCGTCTTTCCAAAAAAAAAAAAAACGCCTGATCGCAGGTTACCTTTGGCTAGACGCCCTGCACCCTCTAATTTCAATTTTAGGCAGGCTGTCACAAGATGATGGCCGGGATGGTGGTCACTACCAATGTCAGCTCCTCTCCTCACCTTAACATCCCGAAGGGAACTCCGCCATTTCCCATTGATCATCAGTTGATCAATTTGATTTCTATCCCTGCCATTTGGAGAACACCATGCGATTTTATGGATCTCTCGATGTGGGAAAGGGGTCCCACCTATTACCAGATATTTGTTGTGTAAAACTCGACAAGCCTCTCTCCGGTTTCATTGATGATGCCAATCCCGTGTCTTCCCAGCAACCTGTCACTACCTGAGTTATCAGCACCAACTTTGGCATTTAGGTCACCCATGATGATGATAAGATCTTGCATCGGGACCTGTATATCTCTGTCTAGAGCCTGAGATAGAAATTGCCCTTCATATGGTCTTCGCTATCATTGGTCAGAGCGTAACATTGAATCAACATTGTCTTCTTTTTAGTCTGGCTTTTGTGAGGCTGCTGTTATAACCTGCGATCAGGCGTCCCTTATATTTTTTGTCGCGGCGGGAAGGTACGCCTGATACAATTACTTGACTATTTGTCTGCCGCCCCCTAATTAAAATATCTGTCAGCGCGAGTAATCAAGGAGAATTTCATACCGGAAGTCTTGTGTGTTATCGACAGATTGGATCGAAATCCACCAATCACAGCCATTAGTGTGACCTTCAGACCTTCTTTACGTAATGCTAGCGGGCTGTGATTGGTGAATTTCGATCCGATCTGTCGATAACATGTATGATTGACGGAAATTTTTGAAAGGTTTCCGCGAGTGTTTTGTTTTCGAAAGTCGCGTATCAACAAAAACGGTGGTAATACATATTTTTAAAATTTTTTCATTTGTTTACTTTTAATTTTTTCTCGTTTTGGTCATTTCATTTTGGCCGATTCGTTTCGGTTATTTCGCTCGTCTGGGTGGGTTCATTTCGTTGTTTCAGGTTTTAGTACATGCCCAAGAAATTTGCAAGCCGTAAGATACATTTTCATATTTTTTCATGTGACAAGAAATTCATCAAGGTACATGCAAATGTGAAACCCACATTTTACTGTTCACTGCTATAAGTTATGAGCATAAACATGTATCTGATCTATCGATGCTTGTCTTCTGTTTCTGCGGTCATATGTTAGTGGTTTATTTATGAACTACAAAAGTCCACAATGACAGCGTTTTCAAGGAACTCACTCTACACTTTCTACTCCAGAAATCCCACCTGTGAAATCCCCTCATACCTTCGGATTTCCAATCGCAAATACCCCGCATGCCCTCAGAATTCCATAATCCTGAACAACCCCCCCCCCTCCCCTTCGGAAATCCTAAAAGCCGTCCATGGTATAGGTATGGATATTTTCTGGAATTGCCCATTAGAAGTCGACTTCCTTTTTACACTGAAAATTGTAAACCAGATTTATTTAGCTTTTTTTTTTCAGATCTGGGATGTGAAAGCAATTCTTCTATCATGAACACTAAACATCTTCAGAAAGCAACACTGGGTGAAAATAATGTCATATTATCTTGATTAACCATGGATTAGACTGCAGGCCTTGCAAAGGCAAAGCACATGAAGCTACAATGGGACTTGACCTTTAGGAGTAACTCATTTTGCCACTTGTTTTCAGAGTTGTATCAAAGGTTCAAGAAATAGTTTTAGTACAAAGATTTAATGCCCTCATACAAGCAGTAACAACAGCATGATCACATGAAAAGGAGTGATTCAAATAATAATAGTATTTTCAGTATAGATCTCTTGTTGCTGTCACGCACAGTCAATGTTTCTGAAGGGTTGACTTGAGTTACAACTGAAAAAGCAACTGGTTGAGGACTCAGTCAGGTTGTTGCAGGTATTTATAATGCATTTAGCACAGCCTTAGATGACCTTGCTGTGTCAATGTTTGTGTTTTGTCATGTATTTTCTCATTTTCAAAAGTGGCAAGAACCATTTACAACATGCACAGCATCAACTCATCAACAAGGCAAAACAGCTTTATCTCTGGAGTAAAGAGGAGCAATCAGCTGATAAGTCTATAAGTCTCACTGATAAGTTCTATCCAGTGCAAAGCAGCTGTGCATGGTTGCCAATCCACAAGTAGTATCACTATTTTACAGGTCTGAACTGTAACCAAGCCTCAGCATGAAAGTGAGTTTTGGTTGATAGATATGAGACTCTTGTTAGCATCATAACAGAATAGACCATTTTACAGTTTGTCGACTTGGTGACCTGGCCTCTGAATGGCAGCGAGGCTGGAGTTGACCTTGTTTTGATACAGACTTCACTGCTTTTACTGGGCAAATCAAGTTCTTCTTATGCTAACTAGTTGGCATTTACATGAGAAAAAGCTGAGAGGTCTGTATCAAAGCAAGGTCACCTCCAGCCTTGCTTGCATTCATGGCCAGGTAACTAAGCACACAACTGTAAAATGGCCTATTATAATTTACATTATGAAAAGTAGCAAGATTTGTCATAACAAAAATCAATTACTGGTAGCCTCACTTCTGCTCAAAGGCCTGATCACTAGCACTGAGCGTGAAAACATTTTTTGGCATAATTTGTGCATCTGTTTGTGCTTTCGGAAAACCATAGAAATGTGTGAAAGATGCTGCTTTTAAATGGTCTATAGTGCCTAATATGGTTTGGGAACTGGAAACAAGGCTAGATGAATTATAGCTTTTTTCTCTTTAGTTGACTTTAACAGCCAGTTGCCTTTAAAATTTTTTCTAAAAGTCAAATTTTCAAAGAGTGTAGTAGCAATGCTATCATCACTGCAGGTTTTCTCAGTATATTATAGGAGTTTTTAATCATGAGCTGTGCAAATTACATGAATTCTTCCAAGTACAGTAAGGTTAGTTAATGCAAAAGACAAAGTAGACCCTTATCTCCCCCTCCCCTGTTGATTGTTTGGGATCTGGATGATTAATTATTGTTACATGCCAATTACCAGTGGCAGATCCAGACCTTGAGCTAAGGGGGGGAGGGGTGGGTTTTCATTTACTTGCCCTGGTGGCTTTTCTCCCTTCTGACATTTCTTCTTTTTTTACTCAAATTAAAAAGGGGGCGGGGGCTCCCCTAGATCTGCCACAGATTACCTAAGAGAGATGTAGGGGCCTGAGAGAAAAGCAACCCCAGTGATGGGTGAATGAGGGTTGTCCAATACACTGACAAATTTATTCATAGCATTGTATTGTATTATATCCACATAACAATAGATTAACAATACAGTACTATTGAGAACGACGCAATACAATAGAATACAATGCTATGCAAGTATGGAGTGAATAGCCTTAATGGTCTTCCTATATACGCCATTTTCGAGTTAACTTGTGTCTCTGTTTTAAAATGAGTCTGTACAAAATCTTTCATATGAAAATGAGTTTGATTTACATAAAAATGGACATGTACGCAGATCACATTTTCATTTGAATGGTTTTACACGAAGATTAATTTTTACAAAGAGGTGAAGGGTAATTCATTATGGCCTAAAACATTCTCATCTCTAGAGTTTCCCGTCTATCTTATCGAGTGGGGCTTTTCCTCGTATCATGGCCCCACCTGGGTATGACAAGCAACTCTAGAGAGAAGAATGGGCCCAACCTATGAATCGTAACCCAAAGTGGCTTTTTCGCCAAGGAGATATTTTTGGGGCATAATGAAATATTGATCAATTAACCAACTTCTGTATAAACTGTTGATGATCTAACATTTAAAAAATTTTTATTGAAGGTTAGAGTATAATGTAAAAATTTACCTACAGTATTAGTGTAATTTCAGGCTAAATTAAGTTTATGTTTGAGATAATAAAAATCATTATTATATGAAGTAAGTTTGTGATTGAACTTCACATTGATTTGTGAATTTAAAATCTGTATAAAATGCAATGCAGTTATCAGTATTGTCTGATTTTTTGTTATTAAACCAAGAACTGCAGCACATCCTCATTGGCCTCTCGCTTCTGAAAAAAAAAATCTGATTCGAGTTTCTTGAAATTTCCAGTGAAGGATAGAACAGCGTTTTCCAGAATTTCCGAAAACGAGGACAAGCCTGATTGTCATACATTTTCGCAATTATATTTCATTTGGGAGCAATAATTAGGTAGGAATTATTGTGCAGAGGCAGCATTTCTTAGCTCAGAATGAAAAAAACAGGTCTTAGCTACTTCAGTTTTCAAAATTTCCTGGAACATGCCCCTAAGCTTAGTCTCCAGCCAAATCTCATACTCAGTGCTACTCGTCTTAAAATGTCAAGGTGCTTGCGTTTAATTCCAGTTATGCAAGAGGTTCCGAAAGTTTCGGTCGGAATTCAAATGAAAAGTCCGTTTCGGTCTCTTCTGACCGAAATTTGGAATCACCTCTGGAGGTATGTCCAATTCTTTTGGTCGGAACATTCCGACCGAAATTGGCTGTTTCAGTTTTGACAAACCGGTTCTTTGCCATAAATAGGGAATTCGTAAAAGGACTAAAAAATTGTAAGAGTTAGGTTTAATTGCCGAAAAGTGTTGTCATTTTCCTCAGGTATTCAAACTCATCTGTGACCGGTCTATTTGGAATGCGCTCTCGATGGAGAGGATCGCGCGTGCACCAGAACACCCAAGCTGAAGACTGAACTTAAATGCCCCCAGACACCCCTTCGACTAAGCTGTAGAAAATCTCACCCTTTGGCGACAAGACAACTTGAGAGCTCTGACTACAGAAATGATGTATGAAAATGTGCCACAGTCTCATCGTTATATTATTGCCCATATAACCCCAAGCCCATTGCAGAAACGTGCACTTGCATATGTTGGGTGTAAGTGAAAGCAGATGGATAGGGACAGGGAGATTGAAGACGGTGTCAGGCGAGACGGTATTATATTCTGGGCGGGAAGATGAGCTACATCGTGAAGGCGTGGCAATTATCTTAAAGGAAGGAGCAGATAGCCGGATCGCTCTTGGAATGGAAGCCTATTAACAGCAGCCTCACAAAAGCCAGGCTAAAAAGAAGACAATGTTGATTCAATGTTTCGCTCTGACCAATGATAGCGAAGACCATATGAAGGGCAATTTCTATCTCAGGCTCTAGACAGAGATATACAGGTCCCGATGCAAGATCTTAATATCATCATGGGTGACCTAAATGCCAAAGTTGGTGCTGATAACTCAGGTAGTGACAGGGTGCTGGGAAGACACGGGAGTGGCATCATCAATGAAACCGGAGAGAGGCTTGTCGAGTTTTGCACAACAAATAATCTGGTGATAGGTGGGACCCCTTTCCCACTTCGAGAGATCCATAAAATCGCATGGTGTTCTCCAAATGGCAGGGATAGAAATCAAATTGATCAACTGATGATCAATGGGAAATGGCGCAGTTCCCTTCGGGATGTTAAGGTGAGGAGAGGAACTGACATTGGTAGTGTCCCCGGCTATCATCTTGTGACAGCCTGCCTAAAATTGAAATTAGAGGGTGCAGGGCGTCCAGCCAAAGGTAACCTGCGATCAGGCGTTGTTTTTTTTTTTGGAAAGACGAAGGGAAAAGGGAGACGGGAAAAAAAATTACCTCCTTCCCCGCGTCTGAATAGAGGGAAGAAGGGCATGATCGCAGGTTAAGCCAAAGGGCGCAGCCATTTCGATGTGGCTCAACTGAAACATCCGAAAATGTGAAAATCTTTTATCCTCGAGGTGCGCAACAGATTTGAGTCTCTAATGGAGTAAACGAGACAGCAGACAATAACAATGAAGGGGTGAATAAGAACTGGGAGAATGTTGTTACTGCTTACAGCGATAGCAGCAAGGCATGTCTGGGCTACAGGCAGCGGAGGCCGAAGGAATGGATGTCATCTGATAACTGGAAAGCAATTGAAAGTAGGCTAAGGGTAACAAGGAAAAAAAAATGGCAAACGGAAATACATGGAGAACCTTGCATCCTTGGCTTAGGAAGCAGCAGCACTCAATGAACAAGGAACAGTATAGATTACGAACTGGGAAGGTCATAACAAGTAAATGTCACACAACCAACATGCTAGTCCAGTCCCTGAACTCTCCTTTCTTCCCGCCGCCTATAGGGGCTGAACCCGGGCGGGCGAAAGAAGAGTCCAGGATAACTTGCATGCGCATGCTCAGAACGAACCAATCAAAACTTACCAGGTCCCAACCACGCCGCTTGCGTCAATGTGTCGCGCAATGCCTTTTTCAGCTCGCGCTCTGAAAAAAAATACATCAAGTTCTTTGACGTTGATGTTGTGGTACAAAACATAAAAACATAAAATTTTATCATGGTCTGTACTCTTATCAAGAACGAGTACGCGTCATTACTCTTTTCCCAAACATTTTTTTCGTATCCTCTCTGCATGTTGAGCGAGTTTGCAAAAGTTTTTGAAAGGAAAGTCTGACGCGTACAAGTAGCTCATTTGCATAATGCAGCGCGTGCACTTCAAGCCCGAGTCGGTGTTTTCAATTGTCAACAAATCTTAGCAAAGATTTCTTTCGTTATCTTTGATATTATTGTGGTAAAAAACAAATCGACTGTGGTTTACCGTGGCACTGGTGAAATTCCACTGATGTAGGTTTAATTTACATGTTTTTAACCAATCTGAATGCAGAAATTGTTGCTTGTATATTGTTATTCAGAAAATCGCGCCACAAGCGAAATCTGGAAAGTTCTTCCAAATATGGTTTTTCCCCCGATTTGGGGGGAAAAATGGCGGCGTTCTGAGCATGCGCATGCAAGTTATCCTGGACTCTTCTTTCGCCCGCCCGGGTTCAGCCCCTATAGGCGGCGGGAAGAAAGGAGAGTTCAGGGACTGGACTACCAACATGCTTGTAAAGGACAAGAACGGTACCTTATGACATCAGAGTGGGGGGGGGGGGGGAAGGGGGGCAGGAAAGGCGTTGGGCGGAGCACTTTAGAGAGGTTTTGAACAGACCACCACAATCATAAGTGCCAAACATTCAGGAACCCTCAACCGACCTTGACATAAGCACAGATGTTACGACTTGGAGGGAAATCATCCAAGCCTTAAATTCCCTGAAGAATGGGAAAGCCTCCTGGCCATGACAATTTGAATGCTGAACTGTTTAAAGCAGACCCTGAACTTGCTGCAACCATTCTGACCCCCTTATTTATTTAGATCTGGGAGCAGGAAGAAATTCCGTCAGACTGGAGTAGAGGAGTGATAATTAAGATACCAAAGAAAGGGTCTTAAAGTGATTGTAATAATTGGCGCGGAATTACCCTCCTATCTGTGCCAAGTAAAATCTTTTACAAAGTCATCATACAACGTATCACCCGAGCTGTTGATGACATTCGGAGAAACGAACAAGCTGGATTTCGCAAGGGGCGCGGTTGTTGGGATCAAATCTTCACACTACGGAATATACTTGAGCAATGTTCTGATAGGAATAGGCAGTTGTGATTACGAGAAAGAGTTTGACAGTATTCAAAGGGATAGTCTTTGGCAGATTCTGAGAGCATATGGCATTCCACAACGCATTGTCAATATCAAATTCTTCTACTCGAACTTCACACTGTGTTGTGTCGGCCAGGGGGATATAAGCTTTGAAGTTAAAACTGGCGTACGGAAGGGATTTGTCATGTCGTCTGTGCTATCAAGAGAATTTTCTCTTGGTGATATTCAATATTGCTATCGATTGGGTTCTTCGTCGCACACATAGGCGTACGGGCACCTTCAGAATTGGGGGGGGGGGGGGGTGACCTTATTGCCCGAAAAAAATTACACAATGCCCGACAACGTGAGTTGTACACACGCACTCAAATCGCAGTAAAAACAAAAACGTTCCCAATTCTCACGTCTAATGAAACTATTATCATTCCGAAAACACAGCGGGATTCCGAGTTTTGGAACCTCTAAGGAAAACGAAAGTTGCTTTTAAAAATCAGATAGTCCGAGAAATCGGGGGTAAAATTACAACGTTTGACTGAAGAGAGGAAGCGGCTTTCGGTTTAAGTTATCGGGAGGATCGAGAAAATAGTGAGGGTTCTGGAAATCAGTATTCCACTGTAGTTATTTTGAAGCATCGCATACTCCTAGCCTATGGTTTAAATCGACAGCCTGGTAAAATCATTGTTCCTTGTACGAGAAAGAAAATTTTAAACCGGCACTTTGCGGAGCCACTCAAAACGGCTCTTTCCATAGCCGCCACAAAAACAAAAGTCTTGGCAGGAACCCATCTTGGTCGTCATTTGCTTTCATCATTTTGTCATTGCTTTCATGATGGAAATAACATCCATCTCCTGGATTTCCACGATACACATTTAATTGACATATGGCTTTTCCAAAACAGAATACCTGCAATTGTGGATCCTTAGATCATTCGACCTTAACTCCGTTTTGACACCACAAACATCAGTGAAAGTAGCGTACAAGCCTGGCCTTGACTACCTTTTAGCATGTTTGCCCGAATCATCAACGTTTTGCCTGAAATATTTCAAAACTTCTGAGACTGGGGGGTCTGCAGGCCCCTCTTCCCTCCAGGCCCGTACGCCTATGGTCGCACAGTAGAAGATCAGCGAAGGGGCATAAGATGGACCCCTTTTTCTACACATGAGGACCTCGACTTCGCAGACGATTTAGCCCTATTGTCCCACACTTGGCAGCACATTCAGGAGAAGACAGACCGTGTCAGCATATTCAGCGACCAGGTCGGCTTGACAATTATCTTGAAGAAGACGGAAGCCATGCGTGTTAATGTCCCTTCCCCAACAGTGATCGGGGTAAGAGGACACGGCATTCCATACACCAACAAGTTCACATACCTTGGAAGTGCGCTTTGCCAGGATGGTGGCACTGGTGTGGACAAATGAAAACAGGCTGAATAAAGCGAGAAATGCCTTTATGAGTCTAAGATCAGTGTGGAGGTCAGCAAGCTACAGCACAAAGACGAAGCTAAGAATCTATCAGAGCTGCGTATTGTCAACTCTTCTGTACGGCTCGGAATGCTGGCGAATGACAGAACACGACCTTTCAAGACTAGCGTCTTTCCACACAGCTAGCCTCAGGAAGATTCTGAGAATCTTCTGACCCCGGAAAATATCCAATGATGAGCTTCTGAAGCAAACCAAACAGAGGGATATTCGTACCCTTGTCACCAGGAGAAGATGGAGATGGATCGGGCATGTGCTGGAGAAGGGCAATAACAACATAGCCAGAATTGCAATGCGCTGGACGCCTGAAGGCAAACGGAGGAGAGGACGCCCAAAAACAACTTGGCGCAGAATTGTAGAAAAGGGACTAAGGGAGCCCAATTACAGCTGGAGCACCATTAAAAAACTGGGTAAAGATAGGCAGCATTGGAAAGATTTCGTTGCTGCCCTATGTGCCACATAGGTATGATGGGCAGTAAGTGAGTACGAAAGTGAGAGGACTGGGACGAGTTTCTTACATTGATTAGATTAAAAATCTAGACATTTCAACTGAAATGCTACTGAACGAAAAGCTACCCGTATATAACCCAGCCAAGTTTACGAGTTTCCAGCGGAAAAGTGTTCAAATGGGAGCCTTGCAAAAGTTGCAAAATTTCATACAAACCCTTATAATTTTGTGGCTTGTCTACCCAATCGATACAAACTCTCTATTTTAGATGATATTTGAAGAGCTAGCATTTTGCCGTTGTCCTCCTCTAAATACTTCTATTCTTGGAAAAGACTTTCAAATTTAGTTGGTCTTTCATTCTCTTCCCATACTCTTTCCCAGTCCTCTTAATCCAGAGCAAGGGTCCAGAGAACATATCTAAGAAAGGGAATAAATTCTTGATAATATTTTGAAGCCTAAGCCCGTGATAAAACACGATGGTCATTTGAGAACCCGAGGGAAATGTAGAAAACATGAGCCGCATTTCTCGAGTGTTTTCAAATGAACGGAGTGTTTTATCACAGTGTTATACACGGCTTAGGCTTCTTCATTTGCTTTAAAATATAGATTTTACGCGAGCAAAACAATAAAACACGCTTTGTTTTATACTCTGATAAAACATGGGTTTTTGACCAATCAGAGCGCGCGCAGGGTCCTATCGATATTTTATTTCAGTGAGTTAAAACTCTCACTTAATGAAAATGTTGGTAGCGAGAAGCTATTTCTTTATTAATTTCTACCGGTAGTATCAACTTTCGGTAGAATCAATTTTGTCATTGTTTTTATCTCATCTCTAGTTCCCCTCTTTATTTTTTGTAACAGCTATAACCGTCCACTTCTGAAGATGTATGTTGTAGCATACGAAACGTCAAGTAAACCAGAAAATTTTTATTAGACCATGCGTTGTCTATGGATAATGTTTGTAACCGCCGTTTGTTTTCTTTTCCTTGTAAAGACAAGTAGGACTTGGAAAAAATTCCTGCATAGAACATTTTTTACCCCCTCCAATTATTTCTAATGGTCTGTCCCCAGGTAAGTAGTCTTTGTTGAAGTGGAAATACATACAGTTCTCAGTTTTTACCTGGAGATACAAATGCACTGAAAATGGCTTTGAGCGATTCATTTTAAGACGAGTAGCACTGGGTATGAGAACTGCGCCCGCGCGCCCGCGAAATTGAAAATACATGAAGTACCGACTAAAGTACCAAAGATGGCGGAGGAAACCACGTCAGTTTCTAAGGTTTATAGACCTTTAATTTTTTTCATGGATTAGAATCCATGATTTTTCTAGGGAGTTAATTGAATTAGAAATTGTTTAACTTGTGCTTAAATGTTTGAAACCTTAGGGTTGCTTTCTGATCAAGAAATCTGCACCGCATTCTCCAAGAAAAAGAGTGGCAGGTTTGTGAATTTAAGCTCACACTGATATTACCATAAGCTTGGTTAGCTATATGTTATTATAGCTAATTTTTATGTAACTATCTGTTGTTACGGTAAACTATCTTAGGCTTTGGCTAAATCAGACTCATGTTTCTGAAGTGAGAGTGAAGTAAGTACTTAGTACAAGCAAGGGCCAAGTCGATCAGAGCAAGAGTCCTCTGTAGATTATAATGAAGTCTGCAATAAATTGTCATTATAATCTTGCTGCGATTTGTCCATCAGTTGCTAATATAATATCTAGAGCAGTCATTGGTAGTCAATGCAAAGCTTAATGTCGGGTAATTTTGATTGCATTAAAAGATTTCTTACACCTTGTGCCACAGGTACACAGACATTCCATGCTCTTCTGTCATGAACTTGGGCAACCTGTGTAATAGATTGATTGTATTTTATTTGAATGTACTTTTATTTATTTATTTATTTATTTATTTCTTTTAACAGAGGAGTACTTTCCAGAGGTTACTGGAGAAAGTGCAGCCCATCGTAAACAGAGATATACAAACTATAAAGAGTGTTGGGATTTTATGAAAAATGAGATTGAGGTACAAAATTGGTTTCCCCTTGCTTTGTTGCAGATTGATACACAGATGCAGTTTTTGTGGAAGGCTGTTAAGTTGTAAATAGTTGCAGTGAAATTTAATCATGTAATTAGGACCCTGTCATCTTATTTCAAACTGGTTGAACATTAAATTGGAAAAGTATTAAATGGAATCTTAATTTGAGGGTACTTTAATTCAATATTCCTTTCAGTGTTGATATTTTCTGGGAGATTAACTTTTATTAACTATTCAGTATGGGAAGTGAAATACAACTGAAGGGTTGCATGGAAAAAAGCCCTAAATGACTCTTGATGTTCAGTAAAATTTTCTCTTTGTGCAAGTATAAGGCAATTTGTATGAGAATCTAACAGCTGGTCAGATGTCACTTAAGGCTTTTTTCCACACACTCTTTCAATTTACATATTATAATCCATCAAATATGTTTGATTGTGTGTGATCAGTCTTAATGCATGAA
>JAHPZR010024262.1:10000-13843 GCA_019787425.1 Platygyra sinensis | reverse complement strand
AGCTACTGACGTTGGGAGTTGGTCAATTGTGGGCTCATATGTTCCCGTGAAAGAGATGAATGTGAATAATGTATATGAAGTAAATCATATATGAACTGTGGACATCAAATGCAATGAAGAATGCAGGGCAAGCGAAATAGCAATCGGAAGGTCATTTGTTGGATTTCCTGTCGGGTCATTGCAGAAAAAATTTCATCGTTTCATTCATTTACCAGGCTTAAAATCAATCATCTCTTTTAACGTCACTGCGAACATGCCACCATCAGACATTTCAGTCCAAGTAGTATGCAGGACTTTTGTCACAAGCCCAGGCCTAAACTAATCTCTTTGGTAGAGCACCTCCTTGCATACGGCTGGCGCATCGGAAATTTGAATTGACCAATCAGGATTCAACAGACGGGAAAAACTTAACTGTCCTGACGTCAGGGTAAACAGGAAAGACATTAAAATCTGGCAACTTTTCTCACTGGAGATGGCATTAATTATTTCAGTTCGAAAAGGGATTTACGACTGCAATTACAATATCAGACTATAAAAAGTGAAACTATGAGACATTTTGTGTTTCCAAGCTTTTTATTTGGCGCCAAAAATGAGTCGCCGGCGTCTCGCTCGTAGTTCGTTGAGTGTCACCAGGCAGGATAGTAGTTGTGTTACTTTTAACAAAATGTGCTGTTCTTCGTCGACTTAAACCCGAATTCGCAAGCTAACTATTAGAAGAGGCCAAAGCAACTTTAGCATTGTCTATATTCCGGTTAGCTGCGAAGAAAAAGACTATTATCGTGTCGTTTCGGTTGGGCGCACCCGCCATCTGCAAGGGGCCCTGAACTAGGAAACGGAAGGTCATTTCAGTGTTCAGCTCCTGCTGGGGCCCGGATTAACGTTAACTTTAGTTTCAGTCCTCACTTTTGGGTGAACATGAATTTCAGTGCTTTTTGTTTTTCCGGATTGACTTTTTCTAATCTAAACTTTTGCACAATATCAGCGTTGAACAACGTTTGGGCATGGGCAAAGAAACTCCTTGGCTATTTTTTAAGCGATGATGTATTGTGACGTCATCGCTTTAAGCTGGCACGCAGCATTCCTTTGAATAGTGATTTCGCCCCGCGCTTATGTCGCGCACGCCGGTGATTTATCCCTCTATGGAAACGAAATGCACTCTGAAAGGTAATAAATGCGTAAGGGAGACACGGCGCGCTTACCATACAAAGTTTTGCTCCGAATGTGTTCTTGGTTTTGTTATATTATAGGCTACGCTTGAATTTCTAAGCTTTTGCGTGACGCGGAATTAGGAGTTCGTTAAAAAGTGACTTATTTCGGGGAATTTGGCCATCTGAACAGTTCTTGTATTAGAAAAAGTATTATTTTAATGTTTTGGAGTTCCTCGAGAGATAAATTCACCATTTCGTAGCAAAAAAAAGCAGTGGTTTGTATCCCACAGTTACTTTTACTTTTCTCTTTCTCTCCCTAATTTTTCTCTCAGGCAAATTGCAAAATGCATACATGCAGTGTTAGTTTATTAGCCCGCCCAGAATAGCAAAGCTAACTGCAGGCTACAGAGGCCTTCATTATTAGATTGCAAAATAAAGAAGAGCAACATGCGACCTATTAATGTTAGCCGGCTATGTTATGGTTATGTTACGTTATGTTGTCTTGTGCTATGTTATGTTGTGTTAATAAATTTAAATGTTTGATGATGAAGCTTTTACCTTGTCGTATGCCTCTGCATACTCGTCATAAAGCTCTTTAAGATCCTCATACGTAGAGTCGTGCGAAAGATTTTCGAATCTTCTACCAAAGTACTTTATGTAAGACTCTTCGTATGTTGATATGGCCATCGTCCTAAAAGACAAATTAAGGGACAGAAGTTTGTGTGTATTTCTGATGACAAAAGCATATTACTTAAAGCATTTTCGCAGCAACATTGGTCATGCGTATCATAAATCCGATTGTTTGGCAGCAAAATTGTGAAGAAATGCATATAGTTGCTTAAAATTTGTTGCTTAAAGTACATAGCAGCGACACAAAGGAACAAGCTATATCTCTACTTCTCTGGAATGACTCAACAACACGGTTTTCCGCAAATAAATTGCTGTAGGGCTTTAGCTAACCGAGACATGATGCGCTATAGAAATTGCATTTTCGTATGACTCGCAGAAATGCAAACTCTCCCGCTTTGTGCAGGAGACTTGCGCTTTTTTGCCTCGCCGCCCACTCTCCCGCTTTGGTACATAAATCTCCCGCTTTTTACGTCCACTATTAACATTGTAACTTGAGTAGGTAATTTTTGTAAGTAATGTAGTGTTATTGCATTAGAAAAACTATTAACATCTAAAAAAAAGGTCGACTGAAAAATGTCTCCCGCTTTTTAAATTTTTGAGATTGGCATCTATCACGGCACAAAAAATTGGATTTACTCTGAATTTGATCTTGATCAAAGTCCAGGTCAAATATAATAACAGCCTTGGTCCAAACTTTGACGCACGTCAAATGTGTGTCAAAAATGTTATGGTTTTGCCTATACATTCGATCCTAGACAAAGAAGAGGGCAAATGTGATCTTAATTTTGACTCCACCTTTGACGCACGTCAAAGGAGGAATCAATTATCTGATGGGTTTGCCATGCATTTGATCCCTGTCAAAGGCGAGGTCAAACATGTCAGTAACTTTGACTCCAGTTTTGACGCGCGTTGAAGGCGTTCAAAGACAACACGGCTTTGCATATATACCTTTGATCTCTTATGTCAAAGGCGTTCAAAGACGTCATGGTTTTATACAGCTTATCTTATCGCAGAAATGCTCTACGTTGAATAAATTCTCGCACTAACGTTTTTTTTAAATAGAAGCTACCTGTAATTATAGAAGTCTCTCATTTCCCGAAAGTGCCCGCTCATACAGGTTTAACCATAATCGATTACCTCAAAAGAAATAAGAATACATAATTGACATTACTATTAGTCACAAAATTGACGAGCTGTGTGAATTTTCGAATGATTCAAGCCGCGATTAAATGTTTTGAAAGATCAACAGTCGAGAGAATTGAGGAGAATTAGAACGACGTCTCCAGCGGTTTACTTATACGACGAGTAGTTTCCATGGGTGAAGTGCTGCGAGCGAAGTTTATGTGGAAGATGTTTTTATGCCATTTAGGAAGTATTGTAGAGGGATAGTGTACATGAGCTACTAGATTAGAGTATTTTGCCAAAGGCTAATGCTTAAAAACTCACCTGTTTTATAAAATAGGTGCGCAATGCGTATATGTGTCTGCTATTTGGAAATTCAACAATCACATGGGAAACAAGGCAAACGAAGGACATTTGCGTTTTGTCTCCGTAGCTTTTGGGTTTAACTGTGGACGTTGGAAAACCAGGTACGTGAGTGAGCATTTTTCATTTTCTTAGGTTTGTCTTGAATTTCTTAAAAGGTGTTGTCTCAATATTGTTGTTGGCGGGTGTTGTGCTAAATAATGTGGCTCCCCCCAACTGCTTGTACAAAACAGTGCATCGCACCATGTACCTTGCATTGACATATTATTTATATATTCATTCCATGAATTTTCAGTATTGCTTTCAATAAAACGTTCAGGGTTATTGCAGAGGTGTTGAACACCAGCTTGTCTAATGAGAAAGTGATGATTGGGATCACCATATAACTGATGAGAAACTACTCGGAAAAAAAAAACAGTCGCCTTCACCACCAACATCAACAGATCTCAATCCTAGCTGACGTAATCCCATGTTTAACAACATAATGGAACCAACTGACAATATAGTTTGACCGTTTAAATTTTGTTCAGGGCCTGGATTTAACTCGATATCACCAGCAGATGTCAAGGGCTTCATTCTT
>JAHPZR010024262.1:0-5000 GCA_019787425.1 Platygyra sinensis | reverse complement strand
TCAGCTATGTCAAGGACAATTGAGTGTAATTACTTAAAACTGTAATCATAAAACTGTATTGTATTTACTGATGTTTCAACGCACAAAATTATATCTATCCTTTCAAAATCTCAGCCTCGGTTTTATTCTCAAAATATTCTTAACATTTCGCAAATTTCAGCCTCGATAGTCTTATAAAATATATTCTTATATAAAAAAGAGTGTACTCGAGAATTGTCAGAATCGTAGTTAATATCCCGAGTCACAAGTGTAGAAACTGGCAAACTTTTGTCCTTTTTCCGAGAAATTAGAAGGGTAATTTTCGAGCACATATGGGGAGGCACGCAGGTGGCTTACGGAGTGCGGAGTTTGCGGAGCAGCTGACCACAATAACGACAATCTTTCTTATTCAAACAGCATCTTTAATATCTGCCAATAACTACACTATTAAGAACGAATTATGGTAAATTCCCAAAAGTGTTTAGAGGGTCACAATTGTGGAATGGCTTAAAGGGATCAAGCAATTGTTTCATAATTATTTATGTGTGATGTTTGTAATAATTTCTGCTGCTAAATTCCAAAGTTGAGGCACCAGACAAACATGACTTTAATTGTGAAAGCAGAAACGATAGTTTCGTACCTGAGTTTCGTAACAGTTGCGGTGTTTATGTTTTTCCTTTTCAGTTTCAAAATTTCAGTAATAAAAATCCTATAGTCAAACTTTAAATAAAGTGTAAACACAGGCGGCCCAGACGTTGAATACGATTAATACGTGACATTAGTCTGTTGACGATTGCGTTACGAATTTAGCCATTTATAAGACAATGTATGGGAATGCTTCGAAAATTGCTCTAAATGCTACCTGTGGAAAATAATTTCAATAAAATGGCTTACCTTATGTTTACATTACGATATTTCGATGTATCTGGGTTCCTGGAGGTGGTTTAGAGCCATTTAGGCGAGTTTTACGTTCTGGCGGTTGGCTTCCTTGCGTAATGTAAACATAAGGTATAATCTGTGATAGATAGTGGGCCGCCTGTGGTGTAAAGGGAATGTTTATCAGTTCAGTTTGGACTACTGTGTATTAGTATCACCCAACTAGTGGACTAATGCAAATCCTGCATTTTGATTGGCTACGCTACTAGGGGTCTAATAGTATTAGTCATCGAGTAGTGAAATTCGCGGGTTTTCTTTCGTTTTTTCCCAAAGCATTTGCTAACTTTATTATTGCCCTTTTTGTCCGGCTAGTTGGGTGATACTAAAACAATTAGACCCTTCGCCCTCAAGGGCCACGGGTCAATAGCCCATTCGGCTTCGCCTCATGGGCTATTGACCCGTAGCCCTTTCGGGCTACGGGTCTAATTGTTAATTAGTCCGAGTGTGTTGTGACCCATTCTAGCGTAACCTGCGATCAGGCGTCCTTTTTTCGCCGGATCGCAAGTTAATTCTAGCGTAAAACTGCGAACTTTATGAAAGAGAATCTTTGTCAATTTATTTTCGATATTTGTCGGACAAATCGATAAAATCGATAGCTAATTACAGAAATCGATCAAAATCGATAGTCACAAAGACGCGAGTGATCGATTTCCAATATTCCGATATTGGCTAAACTTTAGAATACCCCGCAATTAATTTGCATATGACTAGATTCTTATTTCTGTTTTCCTCGTTCTAAAGCGTTGAGAGGATATGCAAATTAGTTGCCGGGTATTCTGAAGTTGCTCCCTGATATTAATCGATTAATAGGTATCGATTACGATCGATTTTTATCGAGTATCGAACATATTGATAAGTTACGCCCTGCTCTATGGCGCCGAGCTCAGACATGCTTGCCACAAGTCGACCTCATGAATTTCAGGGATGAATATGTTAGGTCGCGAAGCGGCCGCGCGAGCGAGTGGTACTGAATAAACAAGACGAAGGACTTTTCAGAAAGGCTACGCCGAGCTCTGCATCGATCAACAACTTGAAAGCATCTGTCAAAGCCATTTATTCGGCCGAAGTGACCCGTACTTCGAAAGCTCTGACCTATTGACACAACACCTTTTAAGAAATTCATGACAAGCTTAAGAAAATGAAAAAAGCTCACTCACATACCGCGCTTTCCGACGTCCACAGTGAAGCCCGACAGCTACGAAGACAAAAAGCTTAATGTCCTTCGTTCGTGAAGCTAAGCGTGGGTTGCCTTCTTTCCCACGTGATCGTTGACGCAATTGCCGACTCATTTCCTCGAATTCTATTGGTTACAAATGTTGTCTTGAATTCGTAATTTTCTCGCAACCAATGGTAAGGGTTACGATAATTCACGATTGAGTGACGACATTCATCGTGGTTCACGACAAATGCAGGTTGGACACTACTCGCAAAGCGTGCCGGGAGAAATGTTCGCTCAAGCTCATTTTCATCTGATCGCGGAAGGGCAAACATCTCCGCGCGTTGAAGGTGATGTGGAAATAATATAGGAGTTTCGCTCGCTTTCGATGGTGAAAGAATTCTCGAATGACACATCCTGCATTCGCAGGCCGACTTACAGCTGTAGATGTCTTCTACTCGATTCACAAAGCCGCTAGTTTCAATCCTAAACAACTGATTTTAGGAATCACAGCCTCGGGGCACGTCGAATCTTTACGGTTGAAAGGAAAATTATTTCCGTTTCTGACTTCTTTGAATTCGATCTTATCTCACGAAATTTAACTTAACTTCGGCCTCGACTTGTGTATGAAGTACATCGGTATATTGTTCGACGCCAAGAGAGCCAGTGAAGAAAAGGGTTGAATAATTCGAAGACCTCCTTGAAAACTTGTGTAGAGCTTGATCAACCGAGTTTCGCCCCCCGCCGGGGGGGGGGGGGGGGGGGAGGAGGGGTACTCTCTTTTATGGGCTATATAGGTATGTGCGGTCCCAAAGGGTATGGTTTTTCAGCCGTTTTGGTCATAAATAGGGTATCAATATTGGCCGTTTTGGTCATAAATAGGGTATGTTTTTTGTACTCTAGGTCCAAGTCACACTTTCAACAAATTCTAGTTCAACTTACAAATTGAAGACTAATGTGATTTTGGCCTTTGCTCAACTTCCTTGGTTATGTTTAAGAGTCCTACTAACTAGTACACCTAAATGGTAATAATGCTGCCGAAGGGGAGAACAACTTTAAGTATGCTAACAGTTTCCCTATGAACTGAACTGTGAAGAATTCATTTGCACAAGATATTTGAATCGTTATGATAGGAAATCAATTGAAATTGTTATTGGGTTGGGTGCTTTGTGGGAGTGAATAGATATTGCGTGCAAGTGCCCTTTTCTTCACCAGAATTTGAACTTAATACACGTTTTGCAAGCAGAAATTTGACCCTGAAATAAAGGAAAGGCAAATTTTTACATAAGTCAAGTTAATTGATGCGGAGTGAGCGTAGCGAGCGAGCAGCAACATAATCAGGATTTAAAATTAAAAGAATATGTAAAAGGAGTACGAATTCTCGAATTCATGACTTTTAACTAGAATGAATTGCATTTAACCAGAGTGCATTGTGCCACGAACAACACGAGGATGTCTCGTGGATTCCGATGAGAATTTTTGCTCTGATTTACTTGTAAAACGAAGTGCAGGAGAATATGTTATTGACTTTCACAACTATGTCATTTCTTAGCAGTCTCGCCTCCGTAGTCGAAGTCTTAAATCAGATGAAGAGAAATCATCGTTACTAAAACTTGTAGAATAATTAAAACAAACGGAAAGTGAAGAACACACTTATTTCATATATGCCTCGATCTACTCCTTTTCATCCAAACATGAATTAAAACTTAAGTTTTAGCATTTTCACATATCCGGCGATGCCGGACGCGTCTTCGACAATGTCAACACTCCAGAGACATTTAATGCGTACCGGTACAGAATTTATAAGTGAGATTTACTGCTGCTACAATTTTCATATCGTTCGATTTCCATCCTTTTGATCTTCTGATAAAGGAGGGGTAGATATGTGAATCGTACGTGTATGTGCTTTATTGTCTCGATCCCTTGTCACGGTATCCGGTCATCTCGCCACCAGGGGGTTTCGCCACCAACCAACTCGCCACCAAGAAACCATCTCGCCACCAACCAACTCACCGCCAAGTAAAGTAGTCGAAGTGAATTAGCTGTTCGAACGAGAGTAAAGTAGTCGATATGGAAAAGCTGTTCAGACAAAGTTCGTTCGCTTGTCCGTATGCAAATTACATGTTGTAGGTGACGTGATTTGATAAATGTTCCGTTGTCTTGGGCGAGCGACATTAAATGCGCTTATGTTCTTTTTTTTGTAGCATGGTTTCAAACACAAGTAGCGCTTGTTTTTTTTTTTTTTTTACTTTCTTGTTGTGATTGTACAGTAGTCTTTACATTGCCTTCGTAGCTGATTTTTTATTTATTTATTTATTTATTTATTTATTTATTTATTTTATTTATTTATTTATTTATTTATTTGGGAGTCGTTTAAAAAATGAGACACAACTAAGCTATTTATACAAAGTAAGCTGATATCTTAGGGCTACTGCCGGTGCAGCACATCATTCAACGTAATACGAACTGTGGTGAGTGTTTTACACAACTAAACAAGGTAGAACGAATTTCAATCTCTTCGGCTTGTGGTTCAGTGTTATTAGATTATTGGTAATCGGTAATCTTTGGACCGGTAACCGTTGTCACACCTCGCCATCGATTCGTCATGATGCATGAAGTTGATGCATATAATTTACACACCACAATTTGACACTATTTTAAGAAACAAGCAAGCACATGGTTCACTGCGCATCCTAAATCATCCACTGGCGTAAACCGCAATTTCTTGCGCCATATCACTGCGCATCCTAAAACATTTCCGTTCGCGCATAACCACAATTCCTTGCGTTTGGTAAGAAAAAGTGATTGCAAGCCCCTATAATGTAATCTTTCGCTGATTAGAGAGCTGCCTCGCTCGTTCGCTTCAGGCTCACTCGCTGCGGCAGCAATTAGTTCGCCTCAGAAATTGCCATGCATGCATACACACACA